>CAUPSL010000069.1:47500-50000 GCA_963514005.1 Raja brachyura
CAGGAGGATGAGGGGCGATCTTATAGAGGTGGACAAAACCATGAGAGGAATAGATCGGGCAGAGTCTCTTGCCCAGAGTAGGGGAATCGAGGACCAGAGGACACGGGTTCGAGGTGAAGGGGGAAAGATTAATAGGAGTCTGAGGGGTAACTTTTCCACACAGAGGGTGGTGGGTGTATGGAACGAGCTGCCGGAGGAGGTAGTCGAGGCTGGGACTATCCCAACGTTTAAGAAACAGTTAGACAGGTACATGGATAGGACGGGTTTGGAGGGATGTGGACCAAACGCGGGCAGGTGGGACTAGTGTAGCTGGGGGCATGTTGGCCGGTGTGGGCAAGATGGGCCGAAGGGCCTGTTTCCATGCTGTGTCACTCTATGACTAGTGTAGCTGGGACATGTTGACCAGTATGGGCAAGTTGGGCCGAAGGGCCTGTTTGCATGCTGTATCACTCTATGACTAGTGTAGCTGGGGCATGTTGGCCGGTGTGTGGGCAAGTTGGGCCAAAGGGCCTGTTTCCATGCTGTGTCACTCTATGACTAGTGTAGCTGGGACATGTTGACCAGTATGGGCAAGTTGGGCCGAAGGGCCTGTTTGCATGCTGTATCACTCTATGACTAGTGTAGCTGGGGCATGTTGGCCGGTGTGGGCAATATGGGCCGAAGGGCCTGTTTCCACGCTGTATCACTCTATGACTAGTGTAGCTGGGGCATGTTGGGCGGTGTGGGCAAGTTGGGCCGAAGGGCCTGTTTCCATGCTGTATCACTCTATGACTAGTGTAGCTGGGGCATGTTGGGCGGTGTGGGCAAGTTGGGCCGAAGGGCCTGTTTCCACACTGTGCCACTCTATGACTCTGCCTAGCAGACTACAAGAATTGTGGACAGTTGCAGCCCAGACCATCGCTCAACCCGACCTCCCTTCCACCGACTCCATCCACACCTCGCGCTGCCTCGGCAAGGCCGGCAGCGTCATCACGGACCAGTCTCACCCCCGGCCACTCCCTCTCCTCCCCTCTCCCATCGGGCAAGAGGTACAGAAGTGTGAAAACGCACGCACACACCTCCGGATTCAGGGCCAGTTTCTTCCCGGCTGTTATCAGGCAACTGAACCATCCCACCACAACCAGAGAGCGGTCCTGAACTACTATCCACCTCATTGGTGACCCTCGGACCATCCTTGATCGGACTTTGCTACCTTGCACTAAACGTTATTCCCTTATCCTGTATCTGTACACTGTGGACGGCTCGATTGTAATCGCGTTTTGTCTTTCCGCTGGCTGGTTAGCTCGCAACAACAGCTTTTATCTACGCCATGGTACACGTGACAATAAACTAATCTATTCAAGAGTCTTTAGTTTTATTTAGTCTAACTTAGTTTAGAGACACAGCGCGGAAACGGGCCCTTCGGCCCACCGAGTCCGCGCCGACCAGCGATCCCCGCACGCTAATACTATCCCACTGCACACACTCTGGGCCAATTACACCAAACCTATTAAACGACGAACCCGTGCGTCTTTGGAGTTTGGGAGGAGGCCAGTGACCCTGGAGAAAACCCGCGCAGGTCACGGGGAGAACGTGAGAACTCCGTACTGACAGTCATCAAAACTGCATCGAACTTTGCGTTTGCCTTCCCTTACGTCCGGGATCGCCGGAACGACTCCGGAGAACTGGCACAAGGATGGGATGGACGTGGGATTACGTACCAAAATTATAAAAAGGACTGGACAAGCCAGATGCAGGAAAAATGTTCCCAATGTTGGGCGAGACCAGAACCAGTTTTGGTCTCCTAATTTGAGGAAGGACATCCTTGTGATTGAGGCAGTGCAGCGTAGGTTCACCAGATTGATCCCTGGGAGGGCGGGACTGTCATATGAGGAAAGATTGAAAAGACTAGGCTTGTATTCACTGGAGTTGAGAAGGATGAGGGGGGGGGATCTTATAGAAACATATAAAATTATAAAAGGACTGGACAAGCTAGAGGCAGGAAAAATGTTCCCAATGTTGGGCGAGTCCAGAACCAGGGGCCACAGTCTTAGAATAAAGGGGAGGCCATTTAAGACTGAGGTGAGAAAAACGTTTTCACCCAGAGAGTTGTGAATTTGTGGAATTCCCTGCCACAGAGGGCAGTGGAGGCCAAGTCACTGGATGGATTTAAGAGAGAGTTAGATAGAGCTCTAGGGGCTAGTGGAGTCAAGGGATATGGGGAGAAGGCAGGCACGGGTTATTGATTGGGGACGATCAGCCATGATCACAATGAATGGCGGTGCTGGCTCGAAGGGCCGAATGGCCTCCTCCTGCACCTGAAAATGTTTCTATTAACGGGAAAGGCAACAGACAACAAGTGCAGGAGTAGAGGCCATTCGGCCCTTCCAGCCAGCACCGCCATTCAATGTGATCACGGCTGATCATCCCCAATCAGTACCCCCGTTCCTGCCTTCTCCCCATATCCCCTGACTCCGCTATCTTTAAGAGCCCTATCTAGCTCTCTCTTGAAAGCATCCAG
>CAUPSL010000069.1:55000-56017 GCA_963514005.1 Raja brachyura
CTCGGGAAGGCTCGCTAACGGCAGGTGAGCTCGGGAAGACACGTGAAGATTTTTCAACGCGTTGAAAAACGTCCTCGAGAGCCCCGAGTACCGACGAGCGGCCGTTACCGTAAATCTCCGAGTTCGAATCAGGGCAGACTCGGGAGAACTCTTGGAGTGAACTCGTACAGTGGGACAGGGTTAGAAACATAGAAAATGGGTGCCAGAGGAGGCCATTCGGCCCTTCGAGCCAGCACCGCCATTCAATGTGATCATGGCTGATCGTCCCCAATCAATAACCCGTGCCTGCCTTCTCCCCATATCCCTTGACTCCACCAGCCCCTAGAGCTCTATCTAACTCTCTCTTAAATCCATCCAGTGACTTGGCCTCCACTGCCCTCTGTGGCAGGGAATTCCACAAATTCACAACTCTCTGGGTGGAAAAAGTTTTCAGTCTTAAATGGCCTCCCCTTTTTTCTAAGACTGTGTGTGGCCCCTGGTTCTGGACTCGCCCAACATTGGGAACATTTTTCCTGCATCTAGCTTGTCCAGTCCTTTTAGAATTTTATATCTTTCTATAAGATCCCCCCTCCCCTCATCCTTCTAAACTCCAGTGAATACAAGCCCAGTCTTTTCAATCTTTCCTCATATGACAGTCCCGCCATCCCAGGGATCGATCTGGTGAACCTACGCTGCACTGCCTCAATCACAAGGATGTCCTTCCTCAAATTAGGAGACCAAAACAGGGCTATTAGAGATACAGCGCAGAAACAGGCCCTTCGGCCCATCTCCTCGCTGGAGGCTGTGCAAGCCCCTCCCCCTCCCCCCCCCCCCCCGGCCTGAAACACTCCAATCCCAAACCAAAGAGAGATAAGGGCAGTCAAAGGCGAGGGATCAGGGCGAAGGGGAGGACTGACCGGAGGTGGACTGCCCAGTCACTGCTTGCACAACCTTCCCACCAGGGCTAGAGTCCAGTCGCTGGTGGGATCATGGGGATCAAGTTTGCTCCGCTCAGGATTCCTCTGGAGCGACGGCTAC
>CAUPSL010000070.1:0-2500 GCA_963514005.1 Raja brachyura
CTCACAGCGCCAGAGACCCGGGTTCGATCCCAACTACGGGCGCTGTCTGTACGGTGTTTGTACGTTCTCCCCGTGACCCGCGTGGGTTTTCTCCGGGTGCCCCGGTTTCCTCCCACACTCCAAAGACGTGCGGGTCTGTAGGTTAATTGGCTTGGGTGACATTTTTTGTTTAGTTTAGTCGAGAGATACAACCCGGAAACAGGCCCTTCGGCCCACCGAGCCCGCACCGACCAGTGTACACTATCCTACACACACCAGGGACAATTTGTTTTCTCAGACTCTCAGTCTGAAGAAGGGTCTCGACCCGAAACGCCACCCATTCCTTCTCTCCAGAGATGCCGCCTGTCCCGCTGAGTTGCTCCAGCTTTTTGTGTCTGTCTTATGATTTTGTTCTGTCAATGGTTGAATGCGAATTCTTCTAATCCGATACCACAATTTTCAGAGGGGATTAAATCTCCGCTTTGAAGGATTTTGTAGTATAATAGTTGGCAGGAATTGTATCGATGTTCTCCATTAGACCAATGAAAACGATTTATTATTGATAAGATTGTGGCACGAACCTCTTGTCAATGGTTCCTGTGTTATAGACCAATCAATATTGGGCACGGTGGAGCAGCGGTAGAGTTGCTGCCTCACAGCGCCAGAGACCCGGGTTCCATGCCCACTACGGGCGCTGTCTGTACGGAGTTTGTACGTTCTCCCCGTGACCTGCGTGGGATTTCTCCGAGATCTTCGCTTCCCTCCCGCACTCTAAAGACCTTCAGGTTTGTAGGTGAATTGGCTTTGGTAAGATTGTATACTATCCCTGATGTGTAGGATAGTGTTAGTGTGCGGGGATCGCTGGTCGGCGCGGACACGGTGGGCTGGCGGGACTGTCGTACGCTGAGAGAGTGGAGCGGCTGGGCTTGTACACTCTGGAGTTTGGAAGGATAAGAGGGGATGTTATTGAAACATATAAGATTATTCAGGGTTTGGACACGCTAGAGGCAGGAAATATGTTGCCTATGGTACACAAAAGGCTGGAGAAACTCAGCGGGTGCAGCAGCATCTAAGGAGCGAAGGAGATAGGCGACGTTTTGGGCCGAGACCCGAAATTCAGAGCAAGCAGACCATTCAGCCCCTTTAGTTTCTGCAGGCCCAGTGGACACCAACCATCTTTACTAATCTTAATACAATTGTATCCCGGACAGCCACACTCCATCTACACCTCACGCTGCCTCGGCAAGGCCAGCAGCATCATCAAGGACCAGTCTCACCCCCGGCCACTCCCTCTTCTCCCCTCTCCCATCGGGCAAGAGGTACAGAAGTGTGAAAACGAACGCACACCTCCAGATTCAGGGACAGTTTCTTCCCGGCTGTTGTCAGGCAACTGAACCATCCTACCACAACCAGAGAGCGGTCCTGAACTACTATCTACCTCTTTGGTGACCCTCGGACTATCCTTTCTTTTAAGAACCAACTGCAGATGCTGGAAGAATCGAAGGTAGACAAAAATGCTGGAGAAACTCAGGGGGAGAGGCAGCGTCTATGGAGCGAAGGAATAGGTGACGTTTCGGGTAGAGACGGGTTTCGACCTGAAACGTCACCTATTTCCTCCCCTCCATAAATGCTGCCTCACCCGCTGTGTTTTTCCAGCGTTTTTGTCTACCTCGGACTATCCTTGATCGGACTTTGCTGGCTTTACCTTGCACCAAACGTTATTCTCTTATCCTGTATCTGTACACTGTGGACGGCTCGATTGTGATCACGTGTGTGGTCTTTCCGCTGGCTGGTTAGCGCGCAACAAAGGCTTTTCACTGTACCTCGGTACACGGGACAATAAACTGAACAGAACAGGAATAGAAGGGTCTCGACCCGAAACGTCGCCTATCTCCTTCGCTCCTTAGATGCTGCTGCACCCGCTGAGTTTCTCCAGCTTTTTGTGTAACCCTCGATTCTCCAGCATCTGCTGTTCCTTCTTTAACACGAACAGGAATAGGGTGAGCCTAGTAAAAAGACGGAGAATTAATGAATGGGCCAGGCGTATTTTCTGAATGGACCGCTCGTTCTGTATGAAAATGGGTCATCATTGTGCCTTTAAATGATGCCCTGGTGATATCTCAAGGCACGGTGCTAAAATCTCCAGCGGCAGGAGATATTAAATAATCACTCAGCTTAAGTTTAAATTGGGTCTTATCGGCAGGGCGAGGATTTGCTGTGGAAAGGGCCAATCTGGAGGCAGCCGGCAAACGGGCATTGTGGTGTGAGAGATAGGAGAGAGGATTTAGCCCAGGGACGTGCGTCCCACACACTCCCACACTGGTTAACTCTAGACCCCTGCACCCCCATAAGGCAGCCGAACGACAAAATACTTCCCCGCCCTCTCTCTCCCGCCGTAACCCCCCCCCCCCCCACTCGCCCCATTCTCTGAGCTTGCCCTTTTGTTTAAAATCCCACACTCTCTGTCTCCCTCTCTGTCTCTCTCACTTTCCCCACGTGTCGCTCTCTTTCCTCTTAGTCT
>CAUPSL010000070.1:7500-30000 GCA_963514005.1 Raja brachyura
TTTTTGTGATCACCGAACTCCTCCTCCCGACTATCTTTTTACTCGTGGAGTTTTTTGTCAAGCTGGAAAAAACGTCCCGACTTGCCTGATGGCCCCGAGTAGCTACGGTGGCATAACGAGCCGCTACGATACATCTACGGACTCCTACGGACATTCTCCTGGGATCTCATTGAAACATATAAGATTGTTAAGGACTTGGACACGCTAGAGGCAGGAAACGATGTTCCCGATGTTGGGGGAGTCCAGAACCAGGGGCCACACACAGTTTAGGAATAAGGGGTAAGCCATTTAGAACGGAGACGAGGAAACACTTTTTCTCACAGAGAGTGGTGAGTCTGTGGAATTCTCTGCCTCGGCGGAGGCAGGTTCTCTGGATACGTTCAAGAGAAAGCTAGATAGGCACTAAAGAGAGCGGAGTCAGGGGATATGGGGAGAAGGCAGGAACGGGGTACTGATTGGGGATGATCAGCCATGATCACATTGAATGGCGGTGCTGGCTCGACGGGCACCCCCAACTTGTACAGATGCACCGGGAAAAGCATTTTATCGGGATGCATCCCGGCTCGGTTCGGGACCAGCTCCATCAAAGGCCACAAAACATCGCAGAGAATTGTGGACCCAGCCCAGACCATCGCACAAACCAACCTCCCTTCCATTGACTCCATCTACACCTCACGCTGCCCCGGCAAGGCCAGCAGCATCATCACGGACCAGTCTCACCCCGGCCATTCCCTCTTCTCCCCTCTCCCATCGGGCAAGAGGTACAGAAGTGTGAAAACGAACACACACCTCCAGATTCAGGGACAGTTTCTTCCCGGCTGTTATCAGGCAACTGAACCATCCTACCACAACCAGAGAGCAGTGCTGAACTACTATCTACCTCATTGGTGACCCTCGGACTATCCTTGATCGGACTTCGCTGGCTTTACCTTGCACTAAACGTTATTCCCTTATCCTGTATCTGTACACTGTGGACGGCTCGATTGTAATCATGTGTTGTCTTTCCGCTGACTGGTTAGCACGCAACAAAAGCTTTTCACTGTACCTCGGTACACGTGACAGTAAACTGAATTGAAACTGACCCAAAACGTCGCCCATTCCTTCTCTCCAGAGTCGCTGCCTGCACCGCTGAGTTACTCCGGCATTTTGTGTCTATCTTTTCCCTTGTCCCTGGTTCAGGATGAATGGGGAGAGAGTGGAGACGTGAAAGGATCGAAGGGCCGAATGGCCTACTCCTGCACCCATTGCCTATTGTCTATTGTTTATTGATCGAAGGGCCGAATGGCCTACTCCTGCACTCATTGCCTATTGTCTATTGTTTATTGATCGAAGGGCCGAATGGCCTACTCCTGCACCTTATGTCTATCGTCTAACATTGGGAAACGGGATGGAATGGGGGAGTTGGGGGGGTGGGGGGGGGGGGGGGGGAAGATGCTGTGCTAATTGGGACACGGTGGATTCTGCCCAGGTCAGTAATGGTCCTGTCGACCTTCTGCTGTGCAGAAACCCCTCACATGTGCATCCCCAAACCTGTTCTAACATCTGGATGAATATATTACATCTAGTCACGGCTTCCAGCTGTGATTCCATTTAAATTCTATCAGGGAAAGTGCTGCTTGCACTTGTATAAAACACATGTCAAACTATTCTCACTGATATTAAATTACTGAGTTTCCCACAGTGTCTCTCCCTCGCACAGACGCCAGAATTAACATTTCTCCCTGCGTGAAATTATCTTTAAAAATCACTTGCATTTCAATTCATTCTCGCTCTCCCTTCCCCCTTCATCACCTCTCCCACTTCCCCCCCCCTCCCCGCCCCTGCTTTTCCTCTCATCCTTCTAAACTCCAGGGTTACACAAAAAGCTGGAGAAACTCAGCGGGTGCAGCAGCATCTAAGGAGCGAAGGAGATAGGCGACGTTTCGGGTTGAGATCTTTCTTCAGACCCTTCTAAACTCCAGAGTGTACAAGCCCAGATGCTCCATTCTTTTAACATATGACAGTCCCGCCATCCCGGGAATTAACCTGGTGAACCTATGCTGCACTCCCTCAATAGCAAGAATGTCCTTCCTCAAATTAGGGGACCAAAACTGTACACAATACTCCAGGTGTGGTCTCACTAGGGCCCTGTACAACTGCAGAAGGACCTCTTTGCTCCTGTACTCAACTCCTCTTGTTATGAAGGCCAACATGCCATTAGAATGTTTTCTCCAGGTGCTCCGGCTCTCTCCCACATCCCAAAGACGTGCGGGTTTGTAAATGGATGGGAAAGTGGGATAACACAGAACTAGTGTGTTTAAGAACTGCAGATGCTGGAAAATCGAAGGTAGACAAAAATGCTGGAGAAACTCAGCGGGTGAGGCAGCGTCTGTGGAGCGAAGGAAATAGGCGACGTTTCAGGTCGAGACCCTTCTTCAGAACTAGAGTGAATCGATGGAGAACATGGATAGGTGACGTTTCACAGAGTGCTGGAGTAACTCAGCGGGTCAGGCAGCATCTGTGGAGAACATGGATAGGTGACGTTTCACAGAGTGCTGGAGTAACTCAGTAGGTCGGGCAGCATCTGTGAAAGGAAGGAATGGGTGACGTTTCGGCTCGAGACCCTTCGGGTCTCGGCCCGAAACGTCGCCCATTCCTTCTCTCCAAAAAGAAGTGATTTTTCAAATGGTGCCAATTACTAAGGGTGCGAATTATCAGATATTATGGTATTCCGGAGAGAAGGAATGGGTGACGTTTCACAGAGTGCTGGAGTAACTCAGCGGGTCAGGCAGCATCTGTGGAGAACATGGATAGGTGACGTTTCGGGTCCACGCGTGTAGTTTAGAGATTTAGAGATAGTGCATGGAAACAGGCCCTTCGGCCCACCGAGACTGCGCCGGCCAGCGATCCCCGCACATTCTCACCATACCACACACTGGGAACAATTTACAATCTTTACCGAAGCATATTTAACCCACAAACCTGTACATCTTTGGAATGTGGGAGGAAACCGGAGCACCCGGAGAAAACCCATGCAGGTCACAGGGAGAACGTGCGAACTCCATGCAGACAGCACCCGTAGTCGGGAGAGAACCTGGGTCTCTGTGAGGCAGCAACTCTACCGCTGCGCCACCGTGCCGCCCTTGACAATGTCCTCCAGAGATGCTGCCCGACCCGCTGAGTTCCTCCAGCACTTTGTGTCTTTTTCTTTGTGCCCAAACCCAACGCTTGCTTGCCAAAGTGGGAGGGGAACAAGGTTATTTATTCTTTCAAATGGCACTCTGTTCCTCTGTGTGATATTGGTAATGTTCCAATTAGGCTGCATGTCGACGTTGCCATGGTGAGGTAGCTTCGAAGATGTGGTTCCACATTTATTCAAGGACTCGGGCGGTGAGTAAGCTTCTTATCACGCCCACACTTAGTTCAGTTTAGTTCAGAGATACAGCGCGGAAACAGGCCCTTCGGCCCACCGAGTCCGCGCCGACCAGCGATCCCTAAAGGGCCTGTCTGTCCCACCAGCATGCAACTCCATGCGATGAGCGCGACCTAACGTGGGGCCGGTCCCACTTCGATCGCCGGAGCCGTGCGGAATTGTGCGGAGTTCGTCCCGGCATCGCGCTGGGCTCCGAAAAACTGACCATGTTCAAAAATTCCGCGCGGCAACGAATTGTCGGACCGCAGTCGCCTCGACGCATTACACACCGCCCCGACGTCGTGCCTCCATGACCCTATCTGTAGGTGCCTCCGTGACCCTCTCTGTGTGTGGCTCTGTGGCACCCTCTGTGTGTGTGCCTCTGTGCCCCTCTCTGTGTGCCCCGCTCTGTCCTGGCGAACTTACCTTAAGACTTCGCTCCAGGTTCGCCTCACTTTGCGCCACGTTGCGCCACTCACCCGACCTCCGCGCGGCCCTCCCTGCCGGTTTGGTCGTGCTTGCTGCATGCAGGCGCATGCTGGTGGGAACGGCCCTGTGCAGGGGATCACCCGACCTCCGCGCGGCCCCCGCTTCTAGTTTGATCGCGCTCATCGCATGGAGTCGGATGCTGGTAGGACAGGCCCTTAACACTACCCGACACACACTAGGGACAATTTACAGTTATACCAAGCCAATTAGCCTGCAAACCTGCACGTCTTTGGAGTGTGGGAGGAAACCGGAGCACCCGGAGAAAACCCACGCAGGTTACAGGGAGAACGGACAAACATCGTACAGACTATCAAGGGCTTGTACTCACTAGAATTTAGAAGGATGAGAGGGTTCCTTATAAAAACATATAGAATTGTTAAAGGATTGGACAGGCTAGATGTAGGAAACATGTTCCCGATGTTGGGGGGAGTCCAGAACCAGGGGTCACACACAGTTTAAGAATAAGGGGTCGGCCATTTAGGACTGAGATGAGGAAACACTTTTTCACCCAGAGAGTTGTGAATCTGTGGAATTCTCTGCCTCAGAAGGCAGTGGAGGCCGATTCACTGGATGTTTTCAAGAGAGAGTTAGATTTAGCTCTTAGGGCTAACGGAATCATGGGATATTTTCAAGAGAGAGCTAGATAGGGCTCTTAAAGATAGTGGAGTCAGGGGATATGGGGAGAAGGCAGGAACGGGGTACTGATTGGGGATGATCAGCCATGATCACATTGAATAGCGGTGCTGGCTCGAAGGGCCGAATGGCCTACTCCTGCACCTATGTCTATTTGTTTTCAAGGGAGAGTTAGATTTAACTCTTAGAGCTAGCGGAATCAAGGAATATGGGGAGAAAGCAGAAACTGATACTGAGTTTAGGTGATCAACCACGATCATATAGAATGGCTCGAAGGGCTGAATGGCCCACTCCGCCTATTTTTCTATGTTTCTATTTTTCTATGAAATGCAAATCTGTTTTTACTGCTTGAGAAATGTGGCTTTGTGCACCTTGCAATCTGCATCTGTCAAGTGAATCTGTTGAGTTGAAACTGTGGAAACTCTTCTGAACGACGATTTAATTGCCGATCTCATTATTTATACCACAGCTTTGCAACGGTTTACCTCACTGTTAATTAAAAATGAATAATTAACGTACGGATCAACATTAACTGGTGGTTAGGAACTTGTTTTTCTTTGGGAGAGAAGGGGAGTGCTTCTAATCGCACATTAACTGCCAACATTAATCGCAGACCTGTTGCGGTGAGCAGGAAAAGGAGAAGGATTTATCGGCTCGTACGCATGTAAGCGATAGGAGTAGAATTAGGCCATTCGGCCCATCAAGTCTACCCCGCCATTCAATCATAGAAACATAGAAAATAGGTGCAGGAGTAGGCCATTCGGCCCTTCGAGCCTGCACCGCCATTCAATGTGATCATGGCTGATCATCCAACTCAGTATCCCGTACCTGCCTTCTCTCCATACCCTCTGATCCCCTTCGCCATGGCTGATCTATCTCTCCCTCCTAACCCCATTCTCCTGCCTTCTCCCCATGACCCCTGACACCCGCACTAATCAAGAATCTATCTATCTCTGCCTTAAATATATCCACTGACTTGTGGCCTCCACAGCCGTCTGTGGCAAAGAATTCCACAGATTCACCGCCCTCTGACTGAAGAAATTCCTCCTCATCTTCTTCCAAAATGAATGTCCTTTAATTCTGAGGCTGTGACCTCTAGTCCTAGACTCTCTCACTGGTGGAAACATCCTCCCCACATCCACTCAATAGACAATAGACAATAGGTGCAGGAGTAGGCCATTCGGCCCTTCGAGCCAGCATCGCCATTCAATGTGATCATGGCTGATCATCCACATTCAGTTCCCCGTTCCTGCCTTCTCCCCATATCCCCTGACTCCGCTATCTTTAAGAGCCCTATCTAGCTCTCTCTTGAAAGTATCCAGAGAACCGGCCTCCACCGCCCTCTGAGGCAGAGAATTCCACAGACTCTATCCAAGTTTTTCACTATAACGTTACACCTACCCCAGCCAACATTCTTGCCCAGAGTAGGGGAATCGAGGACCAGAGGACACAGGTTTAAGGTGAAGGGGAAAATATTTAATAGGAATCTGAGAGGTAACTTTCTCACACAGAGGGTGGCGAGCTGCCAGAGGAGGTAGTTGAGGCTGGGACTATCGCAACGTTTAAGAAACAGTTAGACAGGTACATGGATAGGACAGGTTTGGGGCCAAATGCAGGCAGGTGGGACTAATGTAGCTGGGGCATGTTGGTCAGTGTGGGCAAGTTGGGCCGAAGGGCCTGTTTCTGCGCTGTATCTCTATGACTCCACCAGGGAGCCACCCTGCTGAGGTCCTGTGTTGCTGTCCCTGTTTGATCAAATCGCTGAAGAACGACCCAAAACAAAACGCCACCCGCCCTTTTGTCACCACAGATGCTGCCTGGCCCGCTGAGTTACTCCAGCACTCTGTGAAACGTCACCTATCCATGTTCTCCACAGATGCTGCCTGACCCGCTGAGTTACTCCAGCACTCTGTGAAACGTCACCTATCCATGTTCTCCACAGATGCTGCCTGACCCGCTGAGTTACTCCAGCACTCTGTGAAACGTCACCTATCCATGTTCTCCACAGATGCTGCCTGACCCGCTGAGTTACTCCAGCACTCTGTGAAACGTCACCTATCCATGTTCTCCACAGATGCTGCCTGACCCGCTGAGTTACTCCAGCACTCTGTGAAACGTCACCTATCCATGTTCTCCACAGATGCTGCCTGACCCGCTGAGTTACTCCAGCACTCTGTGTTCACCTGCGCCTCCTCCAACCTCATCTACTGCATCCGCTGCTCTAGGTGTCAGCTGCTCTATATCGGTGAGACCAAGCGCAGGCTTGGCGATCGCTTCGCCCAACACCTCCGCTCGGTCCGCAATAACCAACCCGATCTCCCGGTGGCTCAGCACTTCAACTCCCCCTCCCATTCCCGATCCCACCTTTCTGTCCTGGGCCTCCTCCATGGCCAGAGTGAGTCCCACCGCAAATTGGAGGAGCAGCGCCTCATATTCCGCTTGGGCAGTTTACACCCCAGCGGTATGAACATTGACTTCTCCAATTTCAGGTAGTCCCTGCTTTCTCCCTCCTTCCCCTCCCCTTCCCAGCTCTCCCACAGCCCACTGTCTCCGCCTCTTCCTTTCTTCTTCCCGCCCCCCCGACATCAGCCTGAAGAAGGGTCTCGACCCGAAACGTTGCCTATTTCCTTCTCTCCATAGATGCTGCCTCACCCGCTGAGTTTCTCCAGCGTTTTTGTCCGCCAGCATCTGCGGCTCCGTTTTTTTGCATTTTGTCTTCATTTATTGGTCTTCCGATTATTGGAGCAGGGAGAGGAACAGTTGCTTGCCTGATCAACGTGCTTTTGCCTCAGTGGTTCTATAACCAGAGGACATAGGTTTAAAGTGAGCGGGGAAAGTTGTTGAGTTTAGTTTAGAGATACAGCGCAGAAACAGGCCCTTCGGCCCACCGGGTCCGCTCCGACCAGCGATCCCCGCACACACTAACACAATCCTACACACACTAGGGACAATGTGCACTTACACCAAGCCAATTCACCTCCAAAACCGCACGTCTTTGGAGTGTGGGAGGAAACTGAAGATCTTGGAGAAAACCCGCACGGGTCGCGGAGAGAACGTGCAAACTCCGTATGGGCAGCACCCGTAGTCGGGATCCGTAAGGCAGCAACTGTACCGCTGCGCCACCCTGAAGAGAACAAGTTTCTCACACAAAGGGTGGTGGGCGTATGGAATGGGTACCTGAGGAGGTAGTTGAGGCAGGGACTACATTTAGAAACACAGAAACATAGAAATTAGGTGCAGGAGTAGGCCATTCGGCCCTTCGAGCCTGCACCGCCATTCAATATTATCATGGCTGATCATCCAACTCAGTATCCCGTACCTGCCTTCTCTCCATACCCCCTGATCCCCTTAGCCACAAGGGCCACATCTAACTCCCTCTTAAATATAGCCAATGAACTGGCCTCAACTACCTTCTGTGGCAGAGAGTTCCAGAGACTCGCCACTCTCTGTGTGAAAAATGTTTTTCTCATCTCGGTCCTAAAAGACTTCCCTCTTATCCTTAAACAGTGACCCCTTGTTCTGGACCTCCCCAACATCGGGAACAATCTTCCTGCATCTAGCCTGTCCAACCCCTTAAGAATTTTGTAAATCTCTATAAGATCCCCTCTCAATCTCCTAAATTCCAGCGAGTACAAGCCGAGTCTATCCAGTCTTTCCTCATATGGAGGTCCTGCCATCCCAGGAATCAGTCTGGTGAAGACTGATTTAAAAGACATCTGGGCTGGTACATAGATAGGAAAGGTTTAGAGGGATATGGGCCGAACGGGGGCAGGTGGGACCAGCATGGGCTGGTGAATCTTGCTCGGCATGGATGGTTCGGGCTGAAGGGCCTGTTTCTGCGCTGTATAAACCCTGCAGCCTTTTCATTCAGACATTGGGTTTGGCAGTATAAGTGACTGAGGGACTCAGAGTCATACAGTATGGACACAAACCACTCAGCCCAACTTGTCCATGTGGACCAAGATATCTTCATGAGACATAGGAACAATATGAGGCCATTCAGCCCATCCAGTTTGAGTAGGCTAGGACTCTACTCCTTGGAGCGCAGGAGGATGAGGGGTGATCTTACAGGTGTATAAAATCATGAGAGGAATAGATCGGGTAGATGCACAGAGTCTCTTGCCCAGAGTAGGGGAACCGAGGACATGGGGTTAAGGTGAAGGGGAAAATAATTAATAGGAATCTGGGGGGGAACCTTATCACACAAAAGGGCGGTGGGTGTATGGAACGAGCTGCCAGAGGAGGTAGTTGATGCTGGGACTATCCCAATATTTTAAAAAAATAGACAGGTACATGGATAGGACGGGTTTGGAAGGATATGGACCAAACGCGGGCAGTTGGGACTAGTGTAGCTGGGACATTGTGGGTCGGTATGGGCCAAGGTTGGGCTGAAGGGCCTGTTTCCACACTGGATCACTCTATTCTGTCTGTCTACTCTGCCATTCAATCAAGGCTGAGGTATCTTTCCACTCTATCCCATCATCCTGCCTTCTCCCCGTAGAACATACGATACGTTACGATGGATCTTTATTGATCCCAGCTGGGAAATTGATCTGCCAACATTCCTAAAAACACCAACTACATGAAACATGAAATTTAAGTGACGAGTGGAAAGGATTGGGGGATGTGCAAAGATTGGGGAGTGGGGGTGGGGGGAGTCGGTCTAGTGGACCCCACAACAGAAGGGGAGGGGGGGGGGGGAGTTGTACAGTTCGTTATCTGACACCCTTGCAAATGTTTTTCCCTTTATCCTGTATCTGTACACTGGATGGGTCGATTGCTGGTTCGAAGGGCCGAATGGCCTACTCCTGCACCTATTTTCTATGTTTCTATGTTTCCAATTCAGAACCAGGGGTCACACAGGTTAAGACAAAGAGGTCGGCCATTTAGGACTGAGATGAGGAACAACCTTTTAACCCAGAGAGTTGTGAGTCTGTGGAGTTCTCTGCCACAGAAGGCAGTGGAGGCCAACTCACTGGATGTTTTCAAGAGAGAGTTAGATTTAGCTCTTAGGGCTAACGGAATCAAGGGATATGGGGAGAAGGCAGGAACGGGGTACTGATTGGGGATGATCAGCCGTGATCACATTGAATGGCGGTGCTGGCTCCAAGGGCCGAATGGCCTACTCCTGCACCTGCTTTCTATGATTCCCCTACTCTGGGCAAGAGACTCTGTGCGTCTACCCAATCTATTCCTCTCATGATTTTGTACACCTCTATAAGATCTCCCCTCATCCTCCTGTGCTCCAGGGAGTAGAGTCCCAACCTCTCCCTGTAGCTCAGACGCTCGAGTCCTGGCAACATCCTCGTAAATCTTCTCTGTACCCTTTCCAGCTTGACACCATCTTTCCTATAACACGGTGCCCAGAACTGAACGCAATATTCTAAAGATGGACACAAAATGCTGGAGTAACTCAGCGGGTCAGGCAGCATCTGTGGAGAACACGGATAGGTGACGTTTCACAGAGTGCTGGAGTAACTCAGCGGGTCAGGCAGCATCTGTGGAGAACATGGATAGGTGACGTTTCACAGAGTGCTGGAGTAACTCAGCGGGTCAGGCAGCATCTGTGGAGAACACGGATAGGTGACGTTTCACAGAGTGCTGGAGTAACTCAGCGGGCCAGGCAGCATCTGTGGAGAACATGGATAGGTGACGTTTCACAGAGTGCTGGAGTAACTCAGCGGGTCAGGCAGCATCTGTGGAGAACATGGATAGGTGACGTTTCACAGAGTGCTGGAGTAACTCAGCGGGTCAGGCAGCATCTGTGGAGAACATGGATAGGTGACGTTTCACAGAGTGCTGGAGTAACTCAGCGGGTCAGGCAGCATCACTGGAGAGAAGGAACGGGTGACGTTTCGGATCAAGACCACTTCTTCAGAGGGGTGTCCACCAACGTCACCCATTCCTTCCCTCCACAGATGCTGCCTGTCCCGCCGAGTTACTCCAGCATTTTGTGTCTATCTTCGTTTTAAACCGGCACCTGCAGTTCCTTCCTCCACATTGCTCTAAACGCGGTCTCACCAACGTCTTGTACAATTGCAACATGACCTCCCAACTTCTATACTTATGGGAAAAAGGCTAGTTGAATGGGGTTAGGAGGGAGAGATCGATCAGCCATGATTGAATGGCGGAGTAGACATGATGGGCCGAATGGCCTAATTCTTGAACCTTTCAATTTGGAGCGAGTGTATGATTCATCGGCGGAACTGTCCTCTCCTCTCCATGGGGTGGTCTACGTGTGGGTGTGCAGATGTCTGTAGAGGGCGATCCGCGATCCACACACACGTTGGTGCAACGTGGGCAGTGGAGGCTGGCGGTGGTTGGTAGTGGTCGAGCCCCCTTCTCTCTCTCCTTATGGTGCTGGCGCGTTGTCTCGTTCCGTTTTCGTGACGTGCAGCTCCTTCCCGCACGGATTTCTTCCAGGAGCGCCTGTCCGGTGCAACGTGCTCCCAGTTGCTCGATGTGATGCGGAATTTCTTCAGGCTGTTCTTGATGTTGCCCTTGAAGCGTTTCTTTGGCCCGCGGGGACTAGCCGACCTTCCTTCACTTGAGAGCACAGGATCACAAAAATGCTGGAGAAACTCAGTGGGTGAGGCAGCATCTATGGAGCGAAGGAAATAGGCGACGTTTCGGGCCGAAACCCTTCTTCAGACTGATGTGGGGTGGGGCGAGGGGGTGGGGGTGGAGAGGTAAGGAGAAAGGAAGAGGAGGAGCCCAAGGGCTGAGGGCGAGCTGAGAAGGGGAGGAGACTGCAAGAGAAATTGGAGAATTCAATGTTTATGCCACTAGGGTGCAGACTGCCCAAGGTGCTGGGGTGCTGCTCCTCTAATTTCCAGTGGTGCTCACATAGAAACATAGAAATTAGGTGCAGGAGTAGGCCATTCGGCCCTTTGAGCCTGCACCTCCATTCAATATGATCATGGCTGATTATCCAACTCAGTATCCCGTACCTGCCTTCTCTCCATACCCTCTGATCCCCTTAGCCACAAGGGCCACATCTAACTCCCTCTTAAATATAGCCAATGAACTGGCCTCAACCACCCTCTGTGGCAGAGAGTTCCAGAGACCCACCACTCTCTGTGTGAAAAAAAGTCCTTCTCATCTCGGTCCTAAAGGATTTCCCCCTTATCCTTAAGCTGTGACCCCTTGTCCTGGACCTCCCCAACTCTGGCCATGAGAGTACAGGATCTGTTTCGGTTATATCAGTGAGTGTGTGTCAAACCCCATGTAACGACAAAAATGATTGCTCATAGATTTCAATCAAATTGTTATGATGTGTTTAAAGTCTCATTAAAGCTGATCTAATCCCCAGGTGATATTAATACTCAAGCATTTGCAATCCTTCTAGATGTCAACTGCAGACATGCTGCTTGTGACGTGATGAATCTATCAGAGATTCACCTGTTCACTCAATAAGGTTCATTTAACTGTGAATCAATCGCCTGCATAATTGAACCCCTCAAATCGCATCTGCTTGCGACTCAAACTCATCCGCGCTGGGCTAAGTCACACCGTGAGGCGGCAAACGAGGAACTGCAGATGCCGGTCCGTGCAGAAAAAGAAACAGAAGTGCCGGAGTAACTCGGCAGGTCAGGCAGCATCTCTGGGGAACGGCCACGGTGGCGCAGCGGTAGAGTCGCTGCCTCACAGCGCTTGCGGCGCCGGAGACCCGGGTCCCATCCCGACCACGGGGCGGGTGCTGTCTGTGCGGAGTTTGCACGTTCTCCCCGTGACCTGCGTGGGTTTTCTCCGAGATCTTCGGATTCCTCCCACACTCCAAAGACGTGCAGGTTTGTAGGTTAATTGGCTTGGTGTAAATTTAAATTGTCCCTGGTGTGTGTGGGGTAGGGTTAGTGTGCGGGGATCGCTGGTTGGCGCGGACCCGGTGGGCCGAAGGGCCTGTTTCCGCGCTATATCTCTAAACTAAACTAACATGGGTAGGTGACGTGTAAGAAGGGTCCTGATCCGAAACGTCACCTATCCATGTTCTCCACAGATGCTGCCTGACCCGCTGAGTTACTCCAGCACTCTGTGAAACGTCACCTATCCATGTTCTCCACAGATGCTGCCTGACCCGCTGAGTTACTCCAGCACTCTGTGAAACGTCACCTATCCATGTTCTCCACAGATGCTGCCTGACCCGCTGAGTTACTCCAGCACTCTGTGAAACGTCACCTATCCATGTTCTCCACAGATGCTGCCTGACCCGCTGAGTTACTCCAGCACTCTGTGAAACGTCACCTATCCATGTTCTCCACAGATGCTGCCTGACCCGCTGAGTTACTCCAGCACTCTGTGAAACGTCACCTATCCATGTTCTCCACAGATGCTGCCTGACCCGCTGAGTTACTCCAGCACTCTGTGAAACGTCACCTATCCATGTTCTCCACAGACGCTGCCTGACCCGCTGAGTTACTCCGGCACTTTGTGCCTTTTTAAATTACAGCATTGTCAGTTTTAGTTTTGAGATGCAGGGCAGGAACAGGCCCATCGGCCCATCCAGTCGGTGCTGACCAACGAACACCAGCCTCTATCCTCCAGGCACTCTGCATAATTTACAGAAGCTAGTTAGCCAACAAACTATGGAATTTAGGAGGATGAGAGGGAATCTTATTGAAACATATAAGATTATTAAAGGTTTGGACACCAGCATTTTTGTCTACCTTCGAGTTTTCCAGCATCTGCAGTTCTTTCTTAAACAAAAAACTGCAGATGCTCTTTTATTCCAGCGATAGACAACAAAGTGCTGGAGTAACTCAGCGGGTCAGGCAGCATCTGTGGAGAACATGGATAGGTGACGTTTCACAGAGTGCTGGAGTAACTCAGCGGGTCAGGCAGCATCTGTGGAGAACATGGATAGGTGACGTTTCACAGAGTGCTGGAGTAACTCAGCGGGTCAGGCAGCATCTGTGGGGGGGAAGCAAGGTTGAATTGTCACTGGGTTTTGGGTTGAATTGTCACTCCTTTTTCTCCAGAGACGTTGCCTGACCCGCTGAGTAACTCCAGCACTCTGTGTCTATCATCTCAGCGAACTTCTCTTGCGTCTAGTCCAAACGCTACACATTCTTCCTGCAATGGGGACAACATCAGTCAATAGTAATTCAGGAGTATGAAGCAGTGTCCCGTCCCGAAACGTCACCTATCCATGTTCTCCAGAGACAGTTATAGTGTTTTGCAGCAAGTTTGACACAACTTGCCCACTCCGGCCAACATGTCCCATCTACACTAGTCCCACCTGCCCACGTTTGGCCAAATTCCTTCTAAGCCTGTCCTATAGATATTCAGATATTATACATCTCTACATTCCCGACACAGTGTGTGTTTCACCATCAGTGACGTCTAACACAGTCATAGAGTGATACAGCGTGCAAACAGGCCCTTCGGCCCAACTTCCCCATACTGGCCAACATGACCCAGCTACACTAGTCCCACCTCCTGCATTTGGCCCATATCCCACCAAACCTATCCTATCCATGTACCTGTCTAAATGTTTCTTAAACGTTGGGATAGTCCCAACCTGAACTATTGTACCTCCTCCGGCAGCTCGTTCCATACACCCACCACCCTTTGTGTACAAAAGTTACCCTAAAGGTTCCTGTTCAATCTTTCCCCCCCCTTCATCTTAAACCTGTGTCCTCTGGTCCTCAATTCACCTACTCTGGACAAAAGACTCTGTGCGTCTTCCCGATCTATTAGAACGGACACTTTTACTCGCTGGAATTTAGAAGATTGAGGGGGGATCTTATAGAAACTTACAAAATTCTTAAGGGGTTGGACAAGCTAGATGCTGGAAGATTGTTCCCGATGTTGGGGGAGTCCAGAACAAGGGGTCACAGTCTAAGGATAAGGGGGAATTCCTTTAGGACCGAGATGAGGAAAACATTCTTTACACAGAGAGTCGTGTGTCTCTGGAACTCTCTGCCACAGAAGGTAGTTGAGGCCAGTTCATTGGCTATATTTAAGAGGGCGTTAGATGTGGCACTTGTGGCTAAAGGGATCAGGGGGTATGGAGAGAAGGCAGGTACGGGATACTGAGTTGGATGATCAGCCATGATCGCATTGAATGGCGGTGCAGGTTCGAAGGGCCGAATGGCCTACTCCTGCACCTATTTTCTATGTTTTCTATGTTTCTCACAGAGGGTTGTGAGTCTGTGGAATTCTCTGCCTCAGAGGGCGGTGGAGGCCGGTTCTCTGGATGCTTTCAGGAGAGAGCTAGATAGGGCTCTTAAAGATAGCGGAGTCAGGGGATATGGGGAGAAGGCAGGAACGGGGTACTGATTGGGGATGATCAGTCATGACCACATTGAATGGCGGTGCTGGCTCGAAGGGCCGAATGGCCGACTCCTGCACCTATTGTCTGTTGTCTATTCCTCTCATGATTTTGTACACCGCTATAAGATCAGCCTCACCCTGCAGCTCACACCCTCTAGTCCTGGCAACGTCCTCGTGAATCTTTCTCTGAACCTTTTCCAGCTTGACAACATCTTTCCTGTAACACACGGTGCCCAGAACTGAATGCACACTTCTCCGAGTGTGGCCTCACCAAATGCAACACTCTGCTTGCAGCGGGCGGTGTGACTTTGATCCGGAGTGGAGTTGCTGTCTAACGGGCCTGTCCCACTTACAAGACTTTTTCGGCCACTTGCCGGCACCGGTCATAGGTCCTTGCAGGTCGCCGAAAATTTTCAACGTGTTGAAAACCCAGCGGCGACCAGAAAGACGTTACGACTCTTTGGGCGACCACTCACGACCGTACAGGTTTCACCCCGCGACATGTCGCCCGTACGGTCGTGAGTCGTCTCCTCAGTCGCCCAAAGATTCAATAGACAATAGACAATAGGTGCAGGAGGAGGCCATTTGGCCCTTCGAGCCAGCACCGCCATTCAATGTGATCATGGCTGATCATCCCCAATCAGTATTAAAGAAGGAACTGCAGATGCTGGAGAATCGAGGGTTACACAAAAAGCTGGAGAAACTCAGCGGGTGCAGCAGCATCTAAGGAGCGAAGGAGATAGGCGACGTTTCGGGTCGAGACCCTTTTACTCCACCTTAATAATCTTATATGTTTCAATGAGATTTCCTCTCATCCTTCTAAACTCCAGAGTGTACAAGCCCAGCCGCTCCATTCGCTCAGCATGTGACAGTCCCGCCATCCCGGGAATTAACCTGGTGAACCTACGCTGCACTCCCTCAATAGCAAGAATGTCCTTCCTCAAATTAGGGGACCAAAACTGCACACGATACTCCAGGTGTGGTCTCACTAGGGCCCTGTACAACTGCAGAAGTCGCAGCGTCTTTCTGGTCGACGCTGGATTGTCAACGCGTTGAATATTTTCGGCGACCTGTGACGGGTGCCGGCAGTCGCCGAAAAAGTCGCGTACGTGGGACAGGCCCGTTACACACAGCATTATAGTACCACAGCCTGGCTCTCCGTCCCTTTCAGAATCTATTTGCGTTCCCATCGGAGCGGGAGGTGGAGGCGATGGGCAGGGAGGCGATGAGAGACAATGCCCAAAGGGCAGACTGTGTTAAACGCTCTTTTGTCAGTCTTGCCCACACTGGTGGCCAGCGCATTACAACCGCGAGCTGTGAGCTGCTCCGTAATGTCAACGCTATCCCCAAGGGTGTTCGCTCAAGGCAGCTGGGATTATCTGACATTTGAGGCAAACAAAAAGTGATAGATTTATCACCATCCGCTCAGTCATCCTATTATCATAGGTAGCGGAGTGGGAGTGTTGGCAGCTCTCAGCTCTCTCCGCACTTTACTCTAATTCAGTTTAGCGGTTCAGGGCGGAAATTGGCCCTTCAGCCCATTGAGTCCACACTAGAGCCCACACTAGAGGCAGGAAACACGTTCCCCGATTTTAGGGGAGTCCAGAACCAGGGGCCACACACAGTTGAAGAATAAGGGGTAAGCCATTTAGAATGGAGCATTTTTCTCACAGAGAGTTGTGAGTCTGTGGAAATCTCTGCCTCAGAGGGCGGTGGAGGCCGGTTCTCTGGATGCTTTCAAGAGAGAGCTGGATAGGGCTCTTAAAGATAGCGGAGTCAAGGGATATGGGGAGAAGGCAGGAACGGGGTACTGATTGGGGATGATCAGCCGTGATCACATTGAATGGCGGTGCTGGCTCGATGGCCTCCTCCTGCGCCTATTGTCTGTTGTCTATTGGCCAGCGATCACACTAACACTATCCTACACACACAGCAAAGACAATGGACAATTTTATCGAAGCCAATTAACCTACAAACCTGGTACGTGTCTGGTGTGGGAGGAAACCGGAGCACCCGGAGAAAACCCACCCAGGTCACGGGGAGAACGTACAAACTCCGGACAGACAGCACCCGTAGTCAGGATCGAACCCGGGTCTCTGGCGCTGCGAGGCAGCAACTCTACCGCTGCGCCACTGCCGAGACCCTTCTTGGCACTGAGAGTCAGGGGAGAGGGAAACTAGGAGTATAAGAAGATTCGGAACAAGTTCAGATTCAGCACCGAAGAGCAAGGAGAGTTGGAGACACAGTGTTCAGTTTTGGCCACCCTGTTACAGGATTGTCCATGGACTGTCACCTTGTCCCTGGTGGTGAAGCTCGTGTGGTCCTGAGATCCTGAGAGCGATGCCGTCTGGAGCGATGCTCCTGGTAGGGCCACCCATAGGGCGGTAAGGTCGAGGGGGAGGGAGGTCTCTGACAAAGAGCCGATCCAACCAAGACCTCAACGGTGGAACAGGCAGAGGACGATGGCTGACCTTAGTGGAGCGTCACAGCGGCTGGGAAGGCCGATGAAGGCTGCAGCAGGAAAGGGTCTCCGGTTGTCTTGGACTCCATGCCACTGGACCCAGACCCAGATCTGTCAAGGACCGTCTGTGCACCAGTCTCCCCACGTTAAACAAAGTCACGCACGGGCGTCCTCCATCCCTGGAGACACCCATGGTCAACCATGACCGAAGGGGACTTAAGAAGTTACAGGAAATATGTTGTTAAATTGAAAAGCCACCCGTCTATTTCATCGGAGACCCTCGGACTATCTTTAATCGGATTTATTGGACTTTATCTTGCACTAAATATTATTCCCTTTATTCTGCATCGGTACAGGGTGGATGACTTGATTGCATCACAAATGATTGGAGCAGAATTAGGCCACTCGGCCCATTGTGTCTTCTCCGCCATTCAATCGTGTCTGATCTATCTCTCCCTCCTAGCCCCATTCTCCTGCCTTCTCCCCGTAACCCCTGCCTTTATACGGCGGGCGTTTATAAGTGATAGGGGAAGAATTAGGCCATTCGGCCCATCGAGTCTACCGTTGGGGAAGATGCTAGCTAATCGCAGTTGTTGAAGCCTGAAATGTCGCTGGGCTTCGCACCCTGTGATCAAGGAAGGTGCAGAGAAGATTTACGAGGATGTTGCCAGGACCAGAGGGTGTGAGCTACAGGGAGAGCAGGCAGTGAAGAAAGCAAATGGTATGTTAGCATTCATAGCGAAAGGATTTGAGTATAGGAGCAGGGAGGTTCTACTGCAGTTGTACAGGGTTTAGGTGAGACCACACCTGGAGTATTGTGTACAGTTTTGGTCTCCAAATCTGAGGAAAGACATTCTTGCCATAGAGGGGGTTCAGAGAAGATTCACCAGACTGATTCCTGGGATGTCGGGACTTCCATATGAAGAAAGACTGTATAGACGCGGCTTGGATTCATTGGAATTTAGAAGATTGAGGGGGGATCTTATAGAAACTTACAAAATTCTTAAGGGGTTGGACAAGCTAGATGCTGGAAGATTGTTCCCGATGTTGGGGGAGTCCAGAACAAGGGGTCACAGTCTAAGGATAAGGGGGAATTCCTTCAGGACCGAGATGAGGAAAACATTTTTTACACAGAGAGTGGTGAGTCTCTGGAATTCTCTGCCACGGAAGGTAGTTGAGGCCAGTTCATTGGCTATATTTAAGAGGGAGTTAGATGTGGCACTTGTGGCAAAAGGGATCAGAGGGTATGGAGAGAAGGCAGGTACGGGATACTGAGTTGGATGATCAGCCATGATCATATTGAATGGCGGTGCAGGCTCGAAGGGCCGAATGGCCTACTCCTGCACCTATTTTTCTATGTTTCTATGTTTCTTTGAGAGGTTGAGCGGGCTGGGACTATATTCCTTGGAGCGCAGGAGGATGAGGGGTGATATGATAGAGGTGCATAAGATCATGAGAGGGGTAGATCGGGTAGACGCACAGAGTCTCCTGCCCAGAGTAGGGGAATCTAGGACCAGAGGACATAGGTTCAAGGTGAAGGGGCAAAGATTTATCTCTGGTTTAAAAGTGCATCTGCAGTTTTTTGTTTAAGAAAGAACTGCAGATGCTGGAAAATTCGAAGGTGGACAAAAATGCTGGAGAAACTCAGCGGGTGAGGCAATAGACAATAGACAATAGGTGCAGGAGGAGGCCATTCGGCCCTTCGAGCCTGCACCGCCATTCAATGTGATCATGGCTGATCATCCACAATCAGTACCCCGTTCCTGCCTTCTCCCCATTTCCCCTGACTCCGCTATCTTTAAGAATCTGAGGGGTAACATTTTCACACAAAGGGTGGTGGGTGTATGGAACAGGCTGCCGGAGGAGGTAGTTGAGGCTGGGACTATCCCAACGTTTAAGAAACAGTTAGACAGGTACATGGATAGGACAGGTTTGGAGGGATATGGACCAAACGCGGGCAGGTGGGACTAGTGTAGCTGGGACATTGTTGGCCGGTGTGGGCAAGTTGGGCCGAAGGGCCTGTTTCTACATTGCATCACTCTGTGACTCTCTAACTCTAAGCACCGTAAAGGGGATGGGTTGAACGTCACCAGAGCCGCGACCCTCGCCCAGCGTCGTCTCCTGTCGATCAAATGTCATTCCCTGAGGATGAAGGCTGATTTATTTCCAGCGGGGAACTGGGCCTGTCATGTCGAAAGCAACCTTGTAAATCGTCCCCCAACCTGCCCCGCGGGACGTGACGACACCGGCACTTGGCAACTCGTTCATCCGCTCAGAGGCCCATCACTCCGGCCAGTCGCTACTCCCACTCCACTCCTCGCTGGTGACCGAGGCTCCACAAGGCACTGCCAGCACTGCCAGCTAATTTGGGCCCAATATCTGAGGAAGGATGTGCCGGCTCAGGAGAGGGTCCAGAGGAGGTTTACACGAATGATCCCAGGAACGAGTGGGTTAACGTACGATGAGCGTTTGTCAGCACTGGGCCTGTACTCGCTGGAGTTTAGAAGAATGAGAGGGGGGACCTGATTGAAACGTACAGAATAGTGAAAGGCCTGGATAGAGTGGATGTGGAGAGGATGTTTCCACCAGTGGGAGAGTCTAGGACAGGAGGTCAGGGCACTCTTTTAGGAAGGAGATGAGGAGGAATTTCTTTAGTCAGAGGGTGGTGAATCTGTGGAACTCATTGCCACAGACGGCTGTGGAGGCCACAAGTCAGTGGATATTTTTAAGGCAGAGATAGATAGATTCTTGGGTACACAAAAAGCTGGAAAAACTCAGCGGGTGCAGCAGCATCTAAGGAGCGAAGGAGATAGGTGACGTTTCGGGTCGAGACCCTTCTTTAGATAGATTCTTGATTAGAACGGGTGTCAAGGGGTAGTCAAATCAAGGGATATGGGGAGAAGGCAGGCACGGGTTATTGATTGTGGATGATCAGCCGTGATCACAATGAATGGAGGTGCTGCCTCGAGGGGCCGAATGGCCTACTCCTGCACCTATTTTCTATGTTTCTATGTTATGGGGAGAGGGCAGGGGAATGGGGTTAGGAGGAAGAGATCAGCCATGATTGAATGGCGGAGTGGACTCAATGGGCCGAATGGCCTAATTCTACTATAACTTGTGAACGTGAACTTGGTTGGTGGTGGGGATCCAGGGGAGCTTGGTGGCGTTCCCCGCTGCCACAGTGCAGAGTCCAGTTCCCAAATAACGTTCACCCTTCGACACCAGGAACCGAGATCCCAGAACCTTGCGTAGAAAACAGTAAAATGGTGGCCGATTAGAAAAAAGGGAGATGCAGCGCGGCCTGGGTGTCATGGTACACCAGTCATTGAGAGTAGGCATGCAGGTGCAGCAGGCAGTGAAGAAAGCGAATGGTATGTTAGCTTTCATAGCAAAAGCATTTGAGTATAGGAGCAGGGAGGTTCTACTTCAGTTGTGTAGGGTCTTGGTGAGGCCACACCTGGAGTATTGCGTACAGTTCTGGTCTCCAAATCTGAGGAAGGACATTATTGCCATAGAGGGAGTGCAGAGAACGTTCACCAGACTGATTCCTGAACAAAGACTGGATAGACTCGGTTTATTCTCTCTAGAATTTAGGAGATTGAGAGGGGATCTTATAGAAACTTACAAGATTCTTAAAGGGTTGGACAGGCTAGATGCAGGAAGATTGTTCCCGATGTTGGGAAAGGTCCAGGACAAGGGGTCACAGCTTAAGGATAAGGGGGAAATCCTTTAGGACCGAGATGAGAAGGACTTTTTTCACACAGAGAGTGGTGGGTCTCTGGAACTCTCTGCCACAGAGGGTAGTTGAGGCCAGTTCATTGGCTATATTTAAGAGGGAGTTAGATGTGGCCCTTGTGGCTAAGGGGATCAGAGGGTATGGAGAGAAGGCAGGTACGGGATACTGAGTTGGATGATCAGCCATGATCATATTGAATGGCGGTGCAGGCTCAAAGGGCCGAATGGCCTACTCCTGCACCTAATTTCTATGTTTCTATGTTTGAAAGTGCTGGAGTAACTCTGTTGGTCAGGATGCGTCGTGGGCCTGTGCTATCGGGAGAGGTGGAGTAGGCTCGATGTGGGCCAAGATAAGTTCACAAGTCATAGGAACAGTATTAGGCAGGGATGTCAAACTCATTGTTAACTCATTTTAGGTTGCAGGCCAAATGCGACTTCGTGCCTGCCGGGCGAACGCAGTCCGATCCGATAGCTGCAGCCCGCCGAAATCATCCCGCGGGCCGGAGCCGACCCCTTCACGAGTTTGACACTCCTGGTATTAGGCCACTCGGCCCATCATGTATGAGTAGGCTAGGACTCTATTCCTTAACAGAGCAGGAGGACGAGGGGTGATCTCACAGTGGTGTACAAAATCATGAGGGGAATAGCTCGGTCGGACGCACAGAGTCTCTTGTCCAGAGTCGGGGAATCGAGGACCAGAGGACACAGGTTCAAGGTGAAGGGGGGAAAAATTAATTGGGATCTGAGAGGTGACTTTTTCACTCAAAGGGTGGTGGGTGTATGGAACGAGTTGCCCATCAGTCTGAAGAAGGGTCTCGGCCCGAAACGTCACCTATTCCTTCGCTCCATAGATGCTGCCTCACCCACTGAGTTTCTCCAGCATTTTTGTCTACCTTCGATTTTTCCAGCATCTGCAGTTCCTTCTGAAGCATCAGCCTTGATTGAATGGTGGAGTAGACTTGATGGGCCGAGTGGCCTTATTCTGCTCCTGTTCCTTATGATCTTGTGATTTCAGAGCGACAGCACCCCCAGCAAGTATCTCACTGGCTGTAGAACGTGCGTGCGTGTGTGTGTGTGTGTGTGTGTGTGTGTGTGTGTGTGTGTGTGTGTGTGTGTGTGTATGCGTGTGTGTGCATGCGTGTGTGAGTGTGTGCATGCGTGCGTGTGCATGCGTGTGTGTGTGAGTGTGTGTGTGAGTGAGTGTGTGTGTGCGAGTGTGAGTGTGTGAGTGAGTGTGTGTGTATGAGTGTGTGTGAGTGTGTGACTGAGTGTGTGTGTGCGAGTGTGAGTGTGAGTGTGTGTGTGTGTGTGTGTGGGGTGTGTGCGTGTGTGTGTGTGTATGTGGGGTGTGTGTGTGAGTGTGTGAGTGCGTGTGCGTGCGTGCGTGTGCGTGTGTGTGCGTGTGCGCGTGTGTGCTTGCATGTGTGCATGTGTGTGGCGGTGAAAGATACTGTGGCGTTTCGGGTCTGCTTTCACTGCGGCTTCAAGGCTAACAGTGGCAGTTCAACTGTCTAAACAG
>CAUPSL010000070.1:35000-40000 GCA_963514005.1 Raja brachyura
ATACAGCGCGGAAACAGGCCATTCGGCCCACCGTGTCCGCGCCGACCTGCTATCACCACACATTAACGCCACCCAACACACACTTGGACCAAGTTTCATTCAAACCAAGGCAATTAACCTACAAACCTGCTCGTCTACGGCGCGTGGGAGAGAAAAAAACGAAGATCTCGGAGAAAACCCATGCGGGTCGCGGGGAGAACGTGCAAACTCCGCACAGCCGTAGTCAGGATCGAACCCGGGTCTCCGGCAGCAACTCTGCCGCTGCGCCACCGCGCTGCCCTTTTACAGGGCCCTTTTACAGGGCCCCATTCCGCAACTCAACTAGCTGTTGTTGGCCGACGCTCCTGTGAAGTGCCTGTTGAATGAGCTGCACATTGGAAGACGCAAGTTCTCCCGTTGACAAAACGCTAAGGAAACTATATTTTTTGTCCCCTGCATTTTTTGGATGAAGTACATTAAATATTTAAAAATATGCTCGGGAAAAGAAATTTGAAAGAAGGGAAGATCGTGCAAATGGTCCCAATAAACTCGCAAACTACTCAGCCTCAAGATCAGATGGTGCAGGTTTTAAACTGAAGGGGCCTGTCCCACTCTACGAGCTAATTCAAGAGCTCTCCCAAGTTTAAAAAAAAATCTAACTCGTGGTAACGTTACAACAGGAATAGAGTCAAGTGTGCGGCACGGTGGCGCATCGGTAGAGTCCCGGGATCCAACCTATGGTTGCTGCTTTTACGGAGTTTGCACGTTCTCCCCGTGACCATGTGGGTATTCCCCGGGTGCCCCAGTTTCCTCCCACACTTAAGAGACGTGCGGTAACTTCGGTAAAATTGCAGAGGGGCTGTCCCACTGTTCGAAGTAATTCAAGAGCTCTCCCGTGTTTAAAAAAAAATCAAAACTCGTGGTAAGTACGTGGAATGTACGTAGCGGGTACGTCGGAGCTCGGGGACGTCTCTTAGCGGCTCGTAACGCTAACGGCGGGTACTCGGGGAAACGCGGTGAGCTCGGGAAGATTTTTCAACGCGTCGAAAAATGTCCACGAGAGCCCCGAGTACCCACGAGCGGCCATTTACCGTAATTCACCCGAGTTCGAATCGGGGGGGAACTCGGGAGAGCTCTTGAATTAGGTCGTACAGTGGGAACAGGGCCATTAGCGTTAAATGAGTAGACAAAAATGACTCAGCGGGACAGGCAGCGTCTGTGGAGCGAAGGAAATAGGCGACGTTTCGGGCCGAAACCCGGAAGGAAATAGGCGACGTTTCGGGCCGAAACCCGGAAGGAAATAGGCGACGTTTCGGGCCGAAACCCGGAAGGAAATAGGCGACGTTTCGGGCCGAAACCCGGAAGGAAATAGGCGACGTTTCGGGCTGAAACCCGGAAGGAAATAGGCGACGTTTCGGGCTGAAACCCGGAAGGAAATAGGCGACGTTTCGGGCTGAAACCCGGAAGGGTCTCGGCCCGAAACGTCGCCTATTTCCTTCGCTCCACAGACGCTGCCTCACCCGCTGAGTCATTTTTGTCTGCCTTCGATTTTTCCAGCATCTGCAGTTCCTTCTTAAGCATTAAATATGTAAATTGTTTAACCAGCAGTGATGGCTATTTGAATGAATAATGGGGGTGACAAAGTGAGTTCAGTTATGTCACCGTAATTCAGCTTTAACTGCCTCTGTGTGTGTCGTTTGACAGTGCAGATTAGTGTCTGAGATCGGCATAAATGGGTGAGACTAATCGACGATTACAATCCTGAGAATAGGTAACAAGTTAACGGAATTGGACCAATAAGTTTATTGAATGGATTAGTCGTTGTGAGCCTGGAGCGAGCTGGGTTCCCCAGTCATTTAATACCCTGGCCCTTGTCATTTGCCAGGCTGGGGGCAATTCCTCCTGCCCTTAGGGAGGGGAGGGTAACCGTATAACCTTATCACAATTACAGCACGGAAACAGGCCCTCTCTGCCCTTCCAGTCCGTGCCGACCATTTATTTTCCCCTAGTCCCATCTACCTGCACTCAGACCGCACCCCTCCATTCCCTTCCCGTCCATATACCTATCCACTTTACTTTTAAATGTTAAAATCGATCCTGCCTCCACCACTTCTGCAGGAAGATCATTCCACACAGCCACCACTCTCTGAGTAAAGAAGTTCCCCCTCATGTTACCCCTAAACTTCTGTCCCTTAATTCTCATGTCATGCCCTCTTGTTTGAATCTGCTGGGCCTTCCTTATCATGGGAATGATGAATGGCCATCATGGAACCCTCCTCTCTCTGCCCCCCCACCCCTCTCTCCCCCTCCCCCTCTTCCCTCTCCCCCTCCTCTCTCCCCCTCCTCTCTCCCCCTTTCCCCTCCCCCTCCCCCTCTCCCCCCCCTCCCCCTCACCCTCTCCCCCCTCTCCCCCCTCTCCCCCCTCTCTCCCCCTCTCTCTCCCCCTCTCTCTCCCCCTCTCTCCCCCCTCTCCCTTCCCCCCTCCCCCCCTCTCTCCCTCCCCCCTCTCTCTCCCCCCCTCCCCCCCTCTCTCCCCCCTCTCTCTCCCCCCTCTCTCTCCCCCCTCTCTCTCCCCCCTCTCTCTTCCCCTTCTCTCTCCCCCCTCTCTCCCCCTCTCTCCCCCCCTCTCCCTCCCCCCTCTCTCTCCCCCTCTCTCCCCCCTCTCCCTTCCCCCCTCCCCCCCTCTCTCCCTCCCCCCTCTCTCTCCCCCCCTCCCCCCCTCTCTCCCCCCTCTCTCCCCCCCCCCTCTCTCCCCCCCCTCTCTCCCCCCCCCCTCTCTCCCTCCCCCCTCTTTCCGCCCCTCTACAAATGAGCTGCAGATGCCAAACATAGACACAAGATGCTGGAGTAACTCAGCGGGCCAGGTAGTTACTCCAGCACTTTGTATCCATCTTTGGTATAAACCAGCATCTGCAGTTCCTTTTCATTACACTTGGGCTGTGTCACCGTGAAACGGCCTCAAGGTTGCCTCTTGCCTGCTTTGAGGTGGTTCTCCTCCTCTCTCCGACGAGAGTTCAGGCTCGCTGAGTTACTCCAGCATTTTGTGTCCATCCAGGTGAGTGATGGGTGGATACAGGTGAGGTTGAGGTGGGAGGGGTGGGTTATTTGCGGCTGAGGTTAGTGTTGTGCGGTGTCCAAGAGCCTTAAGGGCCTGTCCCACTTACGCAACTTTTTCGGCGACTTGCAGGCACCCGTCATAGTCGCAGCAGGTTGCCGAAGATTTTCAACGTGTTGAAAATCCAGTGGTGACCAGAATAAGGTACGAATCTTTGGGCGGCTACACACCACCAAACAGGCGTCACGTGTCGACATGTCGCGGGGTCACGCCTATGTGGTGACGAGTACTCGCCCACCAATCTGGGGGTCCTTGTTCATCATCAGTCTATGAAAGTAAGCATGCAGGTACAGCAGGCAGTGAAGAAAGCGAATGGCATGTTGGCCTTCATAACAAGAGGAGTTGAGTATAGAAGCAAAGAGGTCCTTCTGCAGTTGTACAGAGCCCTGGTGAGACCGCACCTGGAGTATTGTGTGCAGTTTTGGTCCCCTAATTTGAGGAAGGACATTCTTGCTATTGAGGGAGTGCAGCGTAGGTTCACCAGGTTAATTCCCGGGATGGCGGGACTGTCATATGCTGAGAGAATGGAGCGGCTGGGCTTGTACATTCTGGAGTTTAGAAGGATGAGAGGAGATCTCATTGAAACATATAAGATTGTTAAGGGTTTGGACACGCTAGAGGCAGGAAACATGTTCCGATGTTGGGGGAGTCCAGAACCAGGGGCCACACAGTTTAAGAATAAGGGATAAGCCATTTAGAATGGAGAACAGGAAACACTTTTTCACACAGAGAAACATAGAAAATAGGTGCAGGAGTGGGCCCTTCGAGCCTGCACCGCCATTCAATATGATCATGGCTGATCATCCAACTCAGTATCCCGTACCTGCCTTCTCCCCATATCCCCTGATCCCATTAGCCACAAGGGCCACATCTAACTAGCTCTTAAATATAGCCAATGAACTGGCCTCAACTACCTTCTGTGGCAGAGAATTCCAGAGACTCACCACTCTCTGTGTGAAAAATGATTTTCTCATCTCGGTCCTAAAAGACTTCCCCCTTATTCTTAAACAGTGACCCCTTGTCCTGGACTTCCCCAACATCGGGAACAATCTTCCTGCATCTAGCCTGTCCAACCCCTTAAGAATTTTGTAAGTTTCTATAAGATCCCCCCTCAATCTTCTAAATTCCAGCGAGTACAAGCTGAGTCTATCCAGTCTTTCTTCATATGGAAGTCCTGCCATCCCAGGAATCAGTCTGGTGAACCTTCTCTGTACTCCCTCTATGGCAAGAATGTTTTTCCTCGGATTTGGAGACCAAAACTGCACGCAATACTCCAGGTGTGGTCTCACCAAGACCCTGTACAACTGTAGTAGAACCTCCCTGCTCTTGTACTCAAATCCTTTTGCTATGAATGCCAACATACCATTCACTTTCTTCACTGCCTGCTGCACCTGCATGCCTACTTTCAATGACAGGTGTACCATGACACCCAGGTCTCATGCATCTCCCCTTTTCCTAATCGGCCACCATTCAGATAATAGTCTACTTTCCTGTTTTTGCCACCAAAGTGGATAACCTCACATTTATCCACATTATACTGCATCTGTCATGCATTTGCCCACTCACCCAACCTATCCAAGTCACCTTGCAGCCTCCTAGCATCCTCCCCACAGCTAACACTGCCCCCCAGCTTAGTGTCATCCGCAAACTTCGAGATATTGCATTGAATTCCCTCATCCAAATTATTAATGTATATTGTAAATAGCTGGGGTCCCAGCACTGAGCCTTGCGGCACCCCACTAGTCACTGCCTGCCATCCTGAAAAGGACCCGTTTACTCCTACTCTTTGCTTCCTGTTTGCCAGCCAGTTCTCTATCCACATCAATACTGAACCCCCAATACCGTGTGCTTTAAGTTTATATACTAATCTCTTATGTGGAACCTTGTCGAAAGCCTTCAGAAAGTC
>CAUPSL010000071.1:0-70149 GCA_963514005.1 Raja brachyura
TCAAGGGTTCAACATTGGTCTGGACGAATCTTTTCCTCTTCACACACCCAAGGAAGCTCTTTCTATCCTGTTTTATATTCTTGGCTACCTTACCTTCGTATCATATCTTTTCTCCCCGTATTGTCTTATTGGTTATCTTCTGTTGTTCTTAAAACGTTACCCAATCCTCTGGCTTCCCGCTCATCTTTGCTACGTTATACTTCTCTTTTATTTTTATACTGCCCCTGACTTCTCTTGTCAGCCACGGACGCCCCTTACCTACTCCCCTTGGAATCTTTCTTCCTCTTTGGAATGAACTGATCCTACATCTTCTGTATTATTCCCAGAAATACCATTCATTGTTGTTCCACTCTCACTCTCTCATCCCTGCTAGTGGATAATCCCTGTCAACTTTGGCCAGCTCCTCCCTCCCTCCCCCATGGCTCCGGCGGTGAATGTCAGGAGCCGGAGCCTGGAACGGAGAGGCTGCGGCCGCCTCTGGGATGGATGCGCTCAGGGCGGGGATTTATTAATGAGCCGAACCACTGAGGTGAGCGGATATTTCACCGCGCTTTTCACCTGCTCCCGGAACTTGGACTGGGTCACCGCGTAAATAAATGTGTTGGTGCAGCAGCTGAGATTCCTCAGTAAATACCCGACGAAGAGAAAGATCCATTGAGAACCATTCGCATCATTTCCAATTCCTGTAATCTGATGATAGATGAAGTTTACAACCGTCGTCAGCCACAGGAGGATGAAGCTGCCGGAGATGGTGAAGAGTAAAACCACTGACCTCCTCCTGCTCTCCATCTCCGGGTCACTGCGGTTCTCCCCCTTGCTCTCACCCCTCAGCCCCTTACGGACCCGACTGGCCACTAAAATGTGGCGGACTGTCAGAGCGTTGAGCAGCAGGATTACAGCGAAAGGGAGGAACGGAGTTAAAACCGTGTCGATCCAGTCAAATGCCACCCACCCGGGGTGAGTGTAATAACTGGCCACCATGTCACAGCCCCGCGGGACATTGTCGATGATTGTCCGGGGTTCCCGTGTGAAGTAGCGGGGAATGTTTTTCAGACAGAGCAGAACGCCGGCTGTTGCCAGAACCACAGCCGCAGTTTTCCCGGTGCAATATTTAGTTTTCAGCTTCTGGCAACAAATGGTGACAAAGCGATCAAAGGTGAAAGTGACGGTGAACCAGACAGAACAGTCTGTACCTGCAGACATCAGTGCATTTATAACACTGCACACAGGGGTGATGGACAGGAAACTCCGATTAAAGTAATGATATCGGATCCAAAACAAGATGACGTCGGTGATGACGGCCAGCAGATCGGCCGCTGCCATGGTAGCGAGTGGTGCAGGTGGAGAGGCCGCACTTTCCCCGGGACAGGATCACAATCGCCACTAAATTCACTGCGGAAAGACAAGGGAACGGACACTGGGCATTTACTCAACACGGTCTCCGGGGCTGACTGAACCCCGGCTCCACTTTCAGCTCAAGGTCAGGAGTGTTGGAGTGGGTGGGTGCGCGGCTGCTGCAAGTTCAACAATGTCAGAGCCGGCTCCGACTGCGCCCGACCTGCCTGCCTGCTTCAGGTGACAGGAGATAAGGCGACCAGTGGGCGGGCGGGATAATGGGCGGGGAGGGAACGAGCAGCCACCCACCCACTACAATAGGCACGATGGTCCTTTCTATAGTGAACCCTGCTGCTGCTCACAGTCTCTGATGGACACACACACACACACACACACACACACACACACACACACACACACACACACACACACACACACCACACACACACACACACACACACACACACACACACACACACACACACACACACACACACACACACACACACACACACACACACACACACACACACATCGTGGCTCCCGGCCGGCAGCAGTGAGATAAAAAGCAGGTTAGATTCAACTGCCTGAAAATAAGACAAATCACAGCAGCGTTAATTCACAAATATTTCACTGAGAGAACACGGTCATCAGTTGGGAACGTGTAACATGATGAGAATCAGGTCAACACCAGTTAACACACGGACGGACGGACGGACGGACGGACGGCTATAAACTTGAATGGTTCTGCTCACTTACCAGGGACTCCAACGGCAGCAATGATCACGTACAGGATTCTCTGCACGGCTATATATTCCCGCAGCTTCTCCCACATTTTCTGTGCCCAGTGACGTGTCCCCGTGAGCTGCCGGTAATGTCTCGGAATGAAATGCTGGGGCAGAACATTCCTGGAGATTTTATACCATTTTCCGTCTCCACCGGGACAGGGAAGTTTCAACAGAGTTTAAAAATAGAGATTTAGAAATGATTCACAAACAGATGACATCAGCCGAGTGAGTGAGTGAAATCATTGCTGAGACAGACAGACAGACAGGTTGTGATTTATTCAGGGAATTGATTGAGAAACTCCAAAGACTGGGAATTGTGGCGATAGACACTGAGGGATGGGAATTGGGAGCGGCGGGCGCCACTGTTCCAGCAAAGGGGATATTGTTGCAAACTCCACCAGAGCCAACTCTCCACCTCATGTTGTTTGTCTGAGTTCCTTCAATCCGTTTCACTCAGCAAGGCAAAGCCAAATTCCAGGGACCCTCTCAGGGCTTCTGGTGCCCAGTTTGAATTTGTTCACAGGTTGAGGAATTAGTTCAACACATCACCTTGGATTAAAATGTCCTAATTTTCCTAAACTTAAATAAAACGGCGAATGATGCGGCACCTCTCCCTGCTGCCTTTGTCCCTCCCTCCATCTTTACTGATGTAACTCTCTCTGAACTGTGACTCTCTCTCCTCCGCTCTATAACCCCCCTATCTGTGCGGTCCTCTCTCCGTCCACTGATGGAGGGACGCACAGTGGGATAGTATTGATGGAGGGATAAAAATGGGGCGGTACCTACGCAGCGACACACTGTAGTGGTACTGGTGGAATCAGAATGCCTTTTATTGTCACTGTACACATGTTCAATGAGATTAAAACCTGGTCCTACTCAGTGCAAAACAAAAGGGGGGGGGATACGGTGCACAGTTCTGCAGCGCTACATACATATCTATAAACAGACAATGGATAAATAGAATGGATAACAGGATTCCTATATCCAGTATGGGTTACAGTTACAGTACAAATTACAGTAGGTGGATAGATGGAAGTCCGGGGGTTAGGCTGTGAATTCAATGCATGTGTGAGTTCAGGAAGATGAAGGATACTGGAAAGAAACTGTTCTTGAGTCTATTTGTACTTGTGCTAAGCCCAGCGCGGGGCTTCTTCAGGCAGAGGCCCGGGACCGTTGGAGCGAGTGGAGGAGGGTCAGGAGCGGTGAGTACATAAACCCAGCGCGGGGCTTGTTCAGGCAGAGGCCCGGGACCGTTGGAGCGAGTGGAGGAGGGTCAGGAGCGGTGACTACATAAACCCAGAGCGGGGCTTGTTCAGGCAGAGGCCCGGGACCGTTGGAGCGAGTGGAGGAGGGTCAGGAGCGGTGAGTACATAAACGCAGCGCGGGGCTTGTTCAGGCAGAGGCCCGGGACCGTTGGTGCGAGTGGAGGAGGGTCAGGAGCGGTAAGTACATAAATCCAGCGCGGGGCTTGTTCAGGCAGAGGCCCGGGACCGTTGGAGCGAATGGAGGAGGGTCAGGAGCGGTGAGTACATAAACCCAGCGCGGGGCTTGTTCAGGCAGAGGCCCGGGACCGTTGGTGCGAGTGGAGGAGGGTCAGGAGCGGTAAGTACATAAATGCAGCGCGGGGCTTGTTGTTACAGAGGCCCGGGACCGTTGGAGCGAGTGGAGGAGGGTCAGGAGCGGTGAGTACATAAACGCAGCGCGGGGCTTGTTCAGGCAGAGGCCCGGGACCGTTCGTGCGAGTGGAGGAGGGTGAGGAGCGGTGAGTACATTAATCCACCGCGGGGCTTGTTGTTACAGAGGCCGGGACCGTTGGAGCGAGTGGAGGAGGGTCAGGAGCGGTGAGTACATAAACCCAGCGCGGGGATTGTTGTTACAGAGGCCCGGGACCGTTGGAGCGAGTGGAGGAGGGTCAGGAGCGGTGAGTACATAAATCCAGCGCGGGGCTTCTTCAGGCAGAGGCCCGGGACCGTTGGAGCGAGTGGAGGAGGGTGAGGAGCGGTGAGTACATAAACCCAGCGCGGGGCTTGTTGTTACAGAGGCCCGGGACCGTTGGAGCGAGTGGAGGAGGGTCAGGAGCGGTGAGTACATAAACCCAGCGCGGGGCTTGTTCAGGCAGAGGCCCGGGACCGTTGGTGCGAGTGGAGGAGGGTCAGGAGCGGTAAGTACATAAATCCAGCGCGGGGCTTGTTGTTACAGAGGCCCGGGACCGTTGGAGCGAGTGGAGGAGTGTCAGGAGCGGTGAGTACATAAACCCAGCGCGGGGCTTCTTCAGGCAGAGGCCCGGGACCGTTGGTGCGAGTGGAGGAGGGTCAGGAGCGGTGAGTACATAAACCCAGCGCGGGGCTTGTTCAGGCAGAGGCCCGGGACCGTTGGAGCGAGTGGAGGAGGGTCAGGAGCGGTGAGTACATAAATCCAGCGCGGGGCTTCTTCAGGCAGAGGCCCGGGGCCGTTGGAGCGAGTGGAGGAGGGTCAAGAGCGGTGAGTACATAAACCCAGCGCGGGGCTTGTTGTTACAGAGGCCCGGGACCGTTGGAGCGAGTGGAGGAGGGTCAGGAGCGGTGAGTACATAAACCCAGCGCGGGGCTTCTTCAGGCAGAGGCCCGGGATCGTTGGTGCGAGTGGAGGAGGGTCAGGAGCGGTAAGTACATAAATCCAGCGCGGGGCTTGTTGTTACAGAGGCCCGGGACCGTTGGAGCTAGTGGAGGAGTGTCAGGAGCGGTGAGTACATAAACCCAGCGCGGGGCTTCTTCAGGCAGAGGCCCGGGACCGTTGGTGCGAGTGGAGGAGGGTCAGGAGCGGTGAGTACATAAACGCAGCGCGGGGCTTGTTCAGGCAGAGGCCCGGGACCGTTGGAGCGAGTGGAGGAGGGTCAGGAGCGGTGAGTAAATAAACCCAGCGCGGGGCTTGTTCAGGCAGAGGCCCAGGAACGTTGGTGCGAATGGAGGACAGTCAGGAGCGGTGAGTACATAAACCCAGCGCGGGGCTTGTTGTTACATAGGCCCGTGACCGTTGGAGCGAGTGGAGGAGGGGCAGGAGCGGTGAGTAAATAAACCCAGCGCGGGGCTTGTTCAGGCAGAGGCCCGGGACCGTTGCAGCGAGTGGAGGAGGGTCAGGAGCGGTGAGTACATAAACCCAGCGCGGGGCTTGTTCAGGCAGATTGTAAAGATACAGTGCTTTTGGTTTGTATTATAAAGGTGTAGGTTAAAGGTCAAGAGGGAGCAGCTGTTTGAGTCGGATACCTGCTGATTTCTCACACGAGCGGTGAGTAAATAAACCCAGCGCGGGGCTTGTTCAGGCAGAGGCCCGGGACCGTTGGTGCGAGTGGAGGAGGGTCAGGAGCGGTAAGTACATAAATGCAGCGCGGGGCTTGTTGTTACAGAGGCCCGGGACCGTTGGAGCGAGTGGAGGAGGGTCAGGAGCGGTGAGTACATAAACGCAGCGCGGGGCTTGTTCAGGCAGAGGCCCGGGACCGTTCGTGCGAGTGGAGGAGGGTGAGGAGCGGTGAGTACATTAATCCAGCGCGGGGCTTGTTGTTACAGAGGCCGGGACCGTTGGAGCGAGTGGAGGAGGGTCAGGAGCGGTGAGTACATAAACCCAGCGCGAGGCTTGTTCAGGCAGAGGCCCGGGACCGTTGGAGCGAGTGCAGGAGGGTCAGGACCGGTGAGTACATAAATCCAGCGCGGGGCTTCTTCAGGCAGAGGCCCGGGACCGTTGGAGCGAGTGGAGGAGGGTCAGGAGCGGTGAGTACATAAACCCAGCGCGGGGCTTGTTGTTACAGAGGCCCGGGACCGTTGGAGCGAGTGGAGGAGGGTCAGGAGCGGTGAGTACATAAACCCAGCGCGGGGCTTCTTCAGGCAGAGGCCCGGGACCGTTGGTGCGAGTGGAGGAGGGTCAGGAGCGGTAAGTACATAAATCCAGCGCGGGGCTTGTTGTTACAGAGGCCCGGGACCGTTGGAGCTAGTGGAGGAGGGTCAGGAGCGGTGAGTACATAAACGCAGCGCGGGGCTTGTTCAGGCAGAGGCCCGGGACCGTTCGTGCGAGTGGAGGAGGGTGAGGAGCGGTGAGTACATTAATCCAGCGCGGGGCTTGTTGTTACAGAGGCCGGGACCGTTGGAGCGAGTGGAGGAGGGTCAGGAGCGGTGAGTACATAAACCCAGCGCGAGGCTTGTTCAGGCAGAGGCCCGGGACCGTTGGAGCGAGTGCAGGAGGGTCAGGAGCGGTGAGTACATAAATCCAGCGCGGGGCTTCTTCAGGCAGAGGCCCGGGACCGTTGGAGCGAGTGGAGGAGGGTCAGGAGCGGTGAGTACATAAACCCAGCGCGGGGCTTGTTGTTACAGAGGCCCGGGACCGTTGGAGCGAGTGGAGGAGGGTCAGGAGCGGTGAGTACATAAACCCAGCGCGGGGCTTCTTCAGGCAGAGGCCCGGGACCGTTGGTGCGAGTGGAGGAGGGTCAGGAGCTGTAAGTACATAAATCCAGCGCGGGGCTTGTTGTTACAGAGGCCCGGGACCGTTGGAGCTAGTGGAGGAGTGTCAGGAGCGGTGAGTATATAAACCCAGCGCGGGGCTTCTTCAGGCAGAGGCCCGGGACCGTTGGTGCGAGTGGAGGAGGGTCAGGAGCGGTAAGTACATAAATCCAGCGCGGGGCTTGTTGTTACAGAGGCCCGGGACCGTTGGAGCTAGTGGAGGAGGGTCAGGAGCGGTGAGTACATAAACGCAGCGCGGGGCTTGTTCAGGCAGAGGCCCGGGACCGTTCGTGCGAGTGGAGGAGGGTGAGGAGCGGTGAGTACATTAATCCAGCGCGGGGCTTGTTGTTACAGAGGCCGGGACCGTTGGAGCGAGTGGAGGAGGGTCAGGAGCGGTGAGTACATAAACCCAGCGCGAGGCTTGTTCAGGCAGAGGCCCGGGACCGTTGGAGCGAGTGCAGGAGGGTCAGGAGCGGTGAGTACATAAATCCAGCGCGGGGCTTCTTCAGGCAGAGGCCCGGGACCGTTGGAGCGAGTGGAGGAGGGTCAGGAGCGGTGAGTACATAAACCCAGCGCGGGGCTTGTTGTTACAGAGGCCCGGGACCGTTGGAGCGAGTGGAGGAGGGTCAGGAGCGGTGAGTACATAAACCCAGCGCGGGGCTTCTTCAGGCAGAGGCCCGGGACCGTTGGTGCGAGTGGAGGAGGGTCAGGAGCGGTAAGTACATAAATCCAGCGCGGGGCTTGTTGTTACAGAGGCCCGGGACCGTTGGAGCTAGTGGAGGAGTGTCAGGAGCGGTGAGTATATAAACCCAGCGCGGGGCTTCTTCAGGCAGAGGCCCGGGACCGTTGGTGCGAGTGGAGGAGGGTCAGGAGCGGTGAGTACATAAACGCAGCGCGGGGCTTGTTCAGGCAGAGGCCCGGGACCGTTGCAGCGAGTGGAGGAGGGTCAGGAGCGGTGAGTACATAAACCCAGCGCGGGGCTTGTTCAGGCAGATTGTAAAGATACAGTGCTTTTGGTTTGTATTATAAAGGTGTAGGTTAAAGGTCAAGAGGGAGCAGCTGTTTGAGTCGGATACCTGCTGATTTCTCACAGCGGACGGGCCTTCAGCACAGAGACCGGCCCTGTTGCTCCGAAAGGTAGGGAAAAAAAGAGAAGGTTAATAGTAATTGGGGACTCTATTGTTAGGGGGTCGGATAGGCGAATCTGTGGGCGCAGTCGGGAGACCAGGATGGTGGTCTGCCTCCCTGGTGCCAAGGTCTTGGACATGTCTCAACGTGTCCAAGATATCCTCAAATCAGAGGGAAAGGAGCCTGTGGTCGTGGTACATTTAGGTACCAATGACATAGATAAAAAAAAGGGGAAGAGGTCCTGAAGGGAGGATTTAAGGACTTGGGAGGAGAGTTGAGGAAAAGGACCAAAAAGGTAACAATCTCAGGATTTCTGCCTGTGCCACGTGACAGTGAGTGTAGAAATGGAGCAAGGTGGAGGATAAATGCTTGGCTGAAAGACTGGTGCAGAGGGCAGGGATTCAGGTTTCTGGATCATTGGGACTTCTTTTGGGGTAGGTGGGACCTGTACAAAAAGGATGGGTTGCACTTGAACCCGAGGGGGACCAATATCCTGGCGGTGAAATTTGCAAAGGCCACTGGGGAGACTTTAAACTAGAATGGTTGGGGCGAGGGATGCAAGTAGCAAAAGCTAGTAGACAGAATGGGAGGCAGGAAGCAGAAAAGGGAAGCACTCGGGCACAAGAGGAGAAAGAAAAAAATGAAATAAACAGAGAATAAGAGATGGGGGGTTTCTTAAATGTGCATATTTTAATGCTAGGAGCATTGTCAGAAAGGTGAATGAGCTTAGAGTCTGGATAGACACCTGGAAGTATGATGTTGTGGCGATCAGTGAAACATGGTTGCAGGAGGGCTGTGATTGGAAACTAAATATTCCAGGATTTCGTGGCTTCAGGTGTGATAGAATTGGAGGGGCAAGAGGTGGAGGTGTTGCATTGCTAGTCAGGGAAGATATTACAGCAGTGCTTTGGCAGGATAGATTGGAGGGCTCATCTAGGGAGGCTATTTGGGTGGAACTGAGAAGTGGGAAAGGTGTAGCAACACTTATAGGGGTATATTATAGACCGCCAAATGGGGAACGAGAATTGGAAGAGCAAATATTTAAAGAGATAGCAGATATTAGTAGTAAGCACAAGGTAGTGATTGTGGGAGATTTCAACTTTCCACACATAGACTGGGAAACACATTCTGGTATGTTAGCTTTCAGAGCAAAAGGATTTGAGTATAGGAGCAGGGAGGTTCTACTTCAGTTGTATAGGGTCTTGGTGAGGCCACACCTCGAGTATTGCGTGCAGTTCTTGTCTCCAAATCTGAGGAAGGACATTATTGCCATAGAGGGAGTGCAGCGAAGGTTCACCAGACTGATTCCTGGGATGTCAGGACTGTCTTATGAACAAAGACTGCATAGACTCGGTTTATATTCTCTGGAATTTAGGAGATGAGAGGGGATCTTATAGAAACTTACAAGATTCTTAAGGGGTTGGACAGGCTAGATGCAGGAAGATTGTTCCCGATGTGGGGAAGTCCAGGACAAGGGGTCACAGCTTAAGGATAAGGGGAAAATCCTCTAGGATCGAGATGAGAAGGAATTTTTTCACACAGAGAGTTGTGGGTCTCTGGAATTCTCTGCCACAGAGGGTAGTTGAGGCCAGTTCATTGGCTATATTTAAGAGGGAGTTAGATGTGGCCCTTGTGGCTAAGGGGATCAGAGGGTATGGATTAAAGGCAGGTACAGGATACTGAGCTGGATGATCAGCCATGATCATATTGAATAGCGGTGCCGGCTCGAAGGGCCAAATGGCCTACTCTTGCACCTAATTTCTATGTTTCTATGTTTATAGTGAGCAAGATGGTCCACTCCATTAAAAAGCTGTAGTAGGGTGATGGGTAATCTTCAGCGCCATTTCAGTAACCGGCTTGCGTCATGGCGTCAAGTTAATTCAGGGAGATTGTGCTATATCAGGCTTAAAGATTAAAAGATAGGCACAAAATGCAGCGGGTCGGGCGGCATTTCTTGACAAAAGGAATAGGTGACATTTTGGGTCGATACCCGTCTTCATACTGAGACAGGGGAAAGAGGAACTGCCTATATTTCCCTTTCCCTTGATTGTCAGTCTGAAGAAGGGTCTCGACCCGAAATGTCCACCTATGCCTCGCTATGATAGTTGCTTTTGTCCGTCTGTCCATGTGTTCGCTCGCTCTTGGCGTTCGCTTCTCCCCTCAGACTCCGCCAAACAAACGCACACACACGCACAGTATATCCGGCAGATATGTACGGGCCGAGACCAAAAGTAGGGCGAATGGTCACATCAAATGGGTCATGGCAGCTATCAAAATGTCAACCCGAAGTATCACCTAGTCCTCTCCAGAGATGCTGCCTGATCCGCTTATTTACTCCAGCCTTTTGTGTCCGTCTTTAAACCAACATCTGCAGTTCCTCCCTGAACAAGGTATGTGCCGTTTAAAAAGAAAGTTAAGTTAAAGAAAGAAAATTAAAAAAAAACATTTAAAACATTTAAAACACAGTTCCCCGCAACGCTGCGACAGGCATAACTGAAGTCGGGTCGAAGTTACGCTCAGGTGTGTACCACACATCAATCCATTGTATTTCACTGGAGTGGACCATCTTGCTCGCTATAAGATCTTTGCCGCTAAGGTATGACTGACTGACTCTGATGGGAGCAGGGGTGAATTTAGCGCCTTCACATGAGCAGCCCCAGCGAGTGATTGCTTCTTCAATGTGGACCTGCCCCTGACAAAACTCTTGCCCACATGCTTTAGGACAGGAGTTTGGAGGATGGTCCGCAGCATTGTGCAGTTGGCTGTGTATTGGTTAGTCATCTGTCTGTCTGCGGGTGTGGGATGACTGGCTCTGGAGGGTGGGTGGGTGGGCTTGTGCCAGCGCGCCTGGAGGGGTTGGGGGGGAATAGGTGGGCGGCGCCAGAAGTAATGGCAAGGCCGCCCGCCTTGGTGGATTTGTCACGAGCCAAGTTTATGGTTGAGGAGGAGAGGCAGCAAGGGACTGGCTGGCTGGTGGAGGGAAAGGCAAGGTCAGGTCAGCAACTTGCTGTGCACCTTGTAACTTTGTGCGAGTGAGTTGCAGCTTCAGCCCAGCCTGGTGTGTTGCAGCTGCGACATATTCTGCTTGGGTCCCTGTGAGGGCAAACACTGAGGGTGTGGGTAATGGCATGGGCGGAAATCCTGTGGGGGAACAGGGGGGCATGTCCCCCCCATGCTTTGGGAAGTGGGGGGACAATTTCCCCCCCCCCTCCATGTTTTGTAATCCAGACTTTATCAGACGCTTTCTAAGGGCTGAATTGGCCCATTCACGGGGCCTTTCAGCGACCGGCATCAAACTGCTGCATCGAGGCGATCGAGGCTCCCGGTTGAAGCTCCTGCCGGCTGATGAAAGATCCCGTGAACAGGCCGATTCTAGCCCCACGATTCGGGATGGGCGAAGCTGCTGAGGCCGAACTACAGCAACAACCGCTTCGTCTACCCCGAATACCCCCCCCCCCCCCCAACCAGGTCAGCCCCCAAGAAATTGTGTCCCCCGCATGTTTTGGTGGCGATTTCCGTGCCTAGGCGATGGCTCCTTGATCTGCAAACCGTCAGCCTGACTGTCACTTAGTGCTTGCTCATCCAGATTCCACACCACACCTCGATCCTAACGCAGCTTCCTGCTCCCTCGACGGGACGAGTCAGGAAAGTTTTCATTGCTGAGATCCTTCATCGCCCGAGCAGTGTTGTCAATTCCTTGTCCTTCTCCCAGGGCACTCTTTGCATGGACATCGCAACGGAGACGATGAGCAGAATTTTCTTCTGGAATGAGAGTTACGTTGCCTGTCGGTCTCGATCCGTAAAAAGACTCAACGACTCAAATCATTAACCGTCAGTAATTTGTTGATTTTATATGCGCACGGGGAGATGTGTCTCAGTCAAAGGTTGTGATCACATTTACAATGTAGCAGGATATTTATTCACTAAGGTGATGACGTTTGATGATGTGAAGTAGATCAATGCGTTAATCATAAGGTCTGCTCAAAATATATACAACGACGATGGCTTTTGATAATGTGTGAACTATCCCATTATGCTTTGCAGTACTAAAGGCTTTCCTTCTCTTTTCCTTTAGAACAGCTGGCTGATTTTTTTCTGCCAGGATAATGAGTGTGTGAAACTCCTCTTTGGCAATCTTCTCTGGATTGGTTGGTTGTGCCAGCATTAGTGCAGGTCCTGTGGTGACAAGGGCAGTAGATGCTTGAGCTCAGGGCAGCAACACAGTAAAACAGGTCCGTACGAAGTGTTTCAAAAAGGGGGGTGGCATGACAGGGTTACAAACAATCTATGTGAAGTAATGTGTGCACAGCGCACATGACGAGCGTGAAGGCCCTCACGGCAGGGGTTTTGGTTGATATCTGTTGCACAGACTTATTTTGGAGTATTTTTGCACCAAATGTATGACCAATATTTCAGAAATAATTTTGGTGGAATCAAGATTAATAATTGCAGTTGCTAAGTTTCACCGAGAAATTCCATATTTTGATGGCTGAAAATCAGTATTTTGTTGGGGAAATCGTTTTTTCTCACTTAAATCAAATGGAACGCACTACATAGAAACGAGATGTTTTGAAAAGAAGTGTTGTGCATGCAACCTCATGTATTCTCAATTATTATTATGGAATACTAAAAATCACTACTACTGAATTGTGAAACCATTTTTGAAAATTGAATTTATAATTCTTGATTTTGATTCCATAACATAAAAATATACAATAATATACATACTTGACCGCCATGTCGCCCCTGGATTTTGGAATATTCTATTGAAATATCTCCTGACCAAATTTGTGATGTATATGACCAACTGTAGAAGTAAAACCTGGATAAATCCAACACATAGTTGTGAATGTTGCTTATGAAAGAACTACATACTGATACTCCATATTAAGAGTATTGATTTGCTGTTATTAATGAATTCTGTAATAACGTGTCAACGGTAGCAGTGACAATCGAACACTGCGGTTTTAATGTTTCAGGCGTTCACAATTTAATAATCCATTTTAATTTGGAAATTAAAACACACTTGATTGTAGGGTGGGTGAATCAGAGCAGGATGGATAGATAGCGGGTGGTTGAGAGGGCAATCAATAGACAATAGGTGCAGGAGTAGGCCATTCGGCCCTTCGAGCCAGCACCGCCATTCAATGTGATCATGGCTCATCATCCCCAATCAGTACCCCGTTCCTGCCTTCTCCCCATATCCCCTGACTCCGCTATTTTTAAGAACCCTATCTAGCTCTCTCTTGAAAGCATCCAGAGAACCTGCCTCCACCGCCCGCTGAGGCAGAGAATTCCACAGACAGTGCGGAATGGATGGATTGAGGCAGGGGAATTAGTGCAGACTGAATAGAGGCGGGAATTGGGATCAGCGGATCAGGCAGCATCTCGGGAGAAAAGGAATAAATGACGTGAGAGTAGGGGTCCCAGGATAACGGGGGTGGAGGGCGTACAAGAGAGAGAGAGAGAGAGAGGGGAAGGAAGGGGCAGAGGAGGGGGGAGTAAGGAAGGAAGGTCAGCGCTCCTTGGGCAACACCGGCATCATTTCTCCGTTGCCTTGGCCGTCCCTGCCTCCCCCTTTGCGGCAGCACTTAGTTGGGAACTCTTCGCCATCGCCTCACCTCCGGAGTGGCACATAGTGATCGCTATGGGGGCGCGCAGGGCCACCGTTACTGCTGCTCCGACCCTCGGTCACCCCGCACTACAGCCTCCGCCGCCACCGCCGACCAAAGCGAGGGCCTGAGGCGGGGAGGGGGACCGGCGGGGGATGGGGGGGGGGGGGGGGGTGCGAGGGACCGGCCGAAGAAGCGCTTGGTGACGGGTCAGTCCTTTCCGCTTCCCGCCCGGTGATGGGAGAACGGACCGCCCGCCCGCTCCATGGCCGGCGAGGCTCAGGCTCAGGCTCCGACACCGCGGATGGAGGCGATGCCCCGCGCTGGGAGACCGCAACGGAGAAGCAGGCACTCCTATTTGTCCCAAATCATCCCGCGGGTCGGATTGGACCATTTAAAACACCCTATAAAAACAAACGACTTCCCTCTCCCGTAACAGAATGTAACACCATATTTCACGGTCAGTCCCATTCACCCATGACTAGACCCTGTAGTAGGCTGGTACCGATGCTTCCCAGCCACCCTGACACAAAATCCCTCTGGGCCCAAGAACTGGTTGGCTCTTGGTGTAACTTTGCAGATTCCTTGCGAATATAGTTTGCTAGATTAATAATATTTTCACAATTATACGGGACGTGATGATTTTGAGTTTACCCGTCCGAGGGTCCAAAACTAAAGTCAAGACTTTAAGTCTTATCTGTTATAGAAACTTAGAAAATAGGTGCAAGAGTAGGCCATTCTGACCTTCCAGCCAGCCCCACCATACAATACAATACAATAGTGAGATTAAACGAGAACTTACCTGTTCGAAGTTTGATCTTTATTTTACGAGGAGTTACGATGAGGGATTACGTGAAGAAGCCCCGCCTGACGCTGGATCGGCATACTTCAAAGCAGCGGCATGAAAAACACAGAACCAATAGCCGGAGTAAAATAGTAAGGCTCAAAATAGACTAGAACTACCTGATGATCATTTACATTACGAGGGTTGGGAGTGGAGGGCACGTAATCCCTCATCGTAACTCCTCGTAAAATAAAGATCAAACTTCGAACAGGTAAGTTCTCGTTTAATCTCACTATTTTACTTCGGAGTCACGTGAGTGACTACGTGAAGATTTTGAAGCCCTGTGTCTTTCATGTCGTAAATTCATTTCATACGACTCTCTGTTTAGTCAAAACAGTAGTGAGTAAATAGTATTTTAGGACATTGTTACAATTTATGTAATGTCCTTTAATTATAAAAAGAACAACTTTTTAATAATAACCCCTCTATCGCAGGGGAAAATTACAAAATAAATTGATAAATGATGTCAATGATAACATAAATTGATAATATAAATTGATAATATAAACAAAGCAAGCATCTAAAGAGAACCCAGTACTGCGTGTCCAAATCCTGGCACTGTGACAACAGGTTATTGTAGAACTTTGAAAAATTTCTTCTCTAGACCACCCTGCGGCCTTTAAATTTTTGATCGAGTGGTACGTCCTGTACCTTTCCCACGGACGTAGCTGCCGCCCTAGTGGAGTGAGATTTAAATACATCAGTGTCTATTCCTGCTAGACCCAAAGCCTGTTTTAACCATCTAGAATGGTTTGAACTGAAACTTTAGTATGTGGCTCTTTGTGCGTTATCAATAACGCTTTCTCAGAACCTCTGAGATTTTTGGTTACCTCAATATATTGAGTTAAATGCTTAACTACACGCAATGTTTCATCAATAGGATATGCTTTAAACATTACCTTCATTCCAGTTCTTCCTGGTCTGCTTTGTTTGATCAAGTCATAAACATAACACAATGTTATCTGTAGTCACATGCCAGCAATTCAACCATAACAATTGCAAAGTTTGTACTCTTTGAGCTGATACCAATGCCATTAACATAACCACATTGAATGTTAATTTCTGCAAGACATTAAATTAATTGGAGTCCATTGTTTAAGCAAAGTGAGAACAATGCTAACATCCCAAATTTCTGTATATCTGGGCTTGGGAGGATTTTATTAAAATACCTTTCATGAATCGGGATACTAATGGGTGAGACCCAACTGAAACCCGATCCGAATGTTGTCCTAAATAGGATGACAATGCACTCTGAGCACAATAAATGGCACTATAACTCAAATGCTCATCAAAGTGTAACCCAGCAAGGAACTCCAATATATTTGAAATGTTTGCAGTATGATAAGATATCTTTGACTGTGTACAAAAACTTCCATTTCCTTATATGCGACATATGTAGTTTTAAGTGCTAGTCCTCCAAGCTGCATTTATAACATCCATGGTCCTGTCCGACAGTTCAAACTCTTGCAATGGTCTGGTCAGAACCTGCAGATTAACAAATTCATATGATCATGCAATGGATGAATTTCTTTTGTTACTGGTTGTGTCACCAGATTGTCGCAACTGGGAATTGGCATATATGGTTCAATAATCATTTTAAGCATCAATGGGAACCATGACTGCGTGGGCCAATTTGGCACCACCAAAATGCCTTTGGCAGCGACTTGCGCTATTTTCCTGAGACATTGCCCAATGAGACAGAATGGGGAAAAAGCATAAAAGAACGTATTCCCCCAGTGTAGCGAGAAAGCATCCACCGCTACTGCCCCTGGATCGTGTTCCCAAGACACGTATTTCGGCAATTGGTGCTTCAATCTAGATGCAAACAGATCAATGTCCGGTACTCCATACCGACTGACAATATTTTAAATTTTGTGGATTAACATCCATTCTGTATTGTCTTTGAATATTCGTGATCTTTTGTCTGCAACAACATTGCCTCTCCCTCGGGAGATAAATAACTGCAAGCCAAATATTTTTTGCCATACACCATTGCCATATCTGGTTTACCAGATGATCACATGATATTGATCTGACACCACCCATGTGATTGATATATCCCACAGCTGTGGTATTATCTATTTGTACTTGGACATGCAAATCCTTAAATGAAGAGCAATAGTTTTAATCCATAAAATGCTCCCAGTAGCTCCAGATAATTGATACCATATGTTTGGAGCAACCAATCCTCTTGGACAGCCCATCTGCCTCCACAGCTGGTCTCATTATCCGTAGCCCCCCCCCCATCCGAGATAGCTTGCGTCAGTTTGTAAAACACGACTGGCTGATGAACTAAATGTTCTTAGCAGCTTGTGGAACATTCTCAATCCACCAATGTAATTCTGATAAAGCTTCCTTAGGCAATTGCATTTGGCCTATCAAAATGGCCTGCTCGCTGAATTAGCGCTTTAGTTTTGCCCTTTGAACATTTTGGTAATGTAGATGACCAACTCTACTGCTGGAAATGCTGCTACCAATTTACCAATAACATTGGTAACCTCTAGGATGGAGGGATACGGTTCGTTAATCAGGTTTTGACACACATTTGTCAAATCTAACGCCTTATCCATAAGTAAAGTTACCAACATGGTAACTGAATTAATCACAAACTCCAGATATTCAATGGTTTGGGATGGCTGTACTTAGATTTTGTTGGATGGGTCAGGAACCCAACTTCTCAAACAAGCTAATAGTTGCTGAGACTGATTTTCAACTGATTCCTGATTAGTATTGACAATTAACATGTCATCTAGATAAGCCATAACGATGTGTTTTGTGGCCTTAGCAGTGCAAGTGCTGGCTTAAACAATTAGTGGACAATCTAAGTGCTGGCCTTAATCCATTAGGCAAAGATTAACATTGCCACAGCTGTCCCACCATTTAAACTTTAATTACCTGCGAACTATAATGAATTGGGACCGAATAATATGCGTCCTTCAAACTATTGTAGCCATATAACAGCCTGCTGATACCAACTGTATTGCAGTGTAGAAGGTGTCCATTTTAAAAGTTTATACTGGACAAATGTTTTCAAAAGTGAGATCTAAAATGATCCTAACAACCCCCATCTTTCTTTGGTCTGGGGAAAATGTTTGATACAAATTGTTGTGGATCACTCTCCTGTTTTCTCAATAACTCCTTTTCCTCAAATTCTAAATATCTTTGTCAATTTGAATTTCCTCAAGCTCTGAGAACATCAAACAATGACTAGGTTCATTCTGTCCCAATGGATCCATACCTTCCGTAAAATCAATGGTAGATCCTAGCACAGTGTCTAATACAACACGATCAACTGTTATATTGTCCCATTCTTATAAACATTTGGAGTTTACCACCAATCTGTGGCTCATCCCAACATTCTTTTTAATAGGATAATGTTTATGTACGTCTCCAACTGGACGAAATGATCTCCTTTTCCCAACGAATGGGCGTATATTCGGCTGTATTGGCTGGAATTTTCCTTATCATACTCCTGCCTTGGCTTGTACCTTTAGTTCCAAAATTAAATCCCCTTTTCATATAGCCAGTTCATCTCTGGCCAAAGCTGAAGGGTTTCATATGATCAACATTTTTGCCTCTACATCCATATCTTTATTTTGCTTAGACAGATTTTCCTTTATTTTCCTTGCACAAATAACCAAGGGCTTTTTTATTTATTATATGGTCCCTAGATAAGGGACGTATCAGATATTAAACTGATAAGAACATTGCTTGCCCTGTAAACCTTGGATGTAAAAGAGGCCGAATGGCAACCTTCCATTTTATATAATTTATCTCAAAATGAGTTGCAGAATAAACCCAACATATTTTTGTTTATTCTAAACTTTGGTCATTCCACAACCTTCCAGCTTGTCTTCCAAAAGACAGTGAAGCCAATTTAGCTTGAGGATTCACCATAGGAACCTTCTTTGAGGTGTTTGGAACGTTTCATGAATTTGTGTGCATCATATACAGAATATTCTGTGTATCGTTCCAATTTTAGTATATGTGCTGCCGAACAAGCACTTTTACAATAAATAGGTTTTTAAAACCAAATCTGCTGTCTCAACCATAACAGCTTTTTTGAGGCAGGTGAGAGACCATATAATTAACATTGGCCACCAGGTTTCCATTTTTATTTTATTTCCCTGGCCTCACCGCCTCCTCCAGGTATAGTAACTTGTGCCCCGCAGACACACCTGGATTCGTATTGTGGTGGGTACTTCTGACCACACACACCACTTTCAGGGTCAGTCTCATACAGCCCTGGTACTCCTGAAACTTGTTCAAGGAGACTTCCTCCAGCCCAATCCCGGGCACTGGAGTTCTTTAATTCCCAATTCAACTGGCACCATATTCATGTATATGGAACCCCCTCAGGGCTGCCTGGGAATATTCTGGGTACTTAGACCCTTGGTTGATATTGTTTGGAGTATTTCTCCATTAGATCCATATTTAGCCAAAAGCTTTCCTTTCAGGATCTTTTTAGAACCTCAGGCCTTCCAAGCTTCTTTCTTTTACTTTTTTAGGCACTGGGTTTTCAAGTTTTGTTTGTGGAGCAACCAAAGGCTCCCTAACGGGTATTTCAATCGGCAACCGGTATAGGAACCGGCTCCGCAATAATCTGCTGTCCCGACTTTTCTACACCCCGGGACGCACCTTTACCCGCGATTTTTTAAAACATTTTTATTTTTATTTTAACTCCTCCTGGTTTACCTGCCAGCCCACGGAGTTTTTAGAAAACGCCCTGGAAGTAAAATAATTTTACTTACCTGCGGGCCGTTTCCTTACCGCTGTTTCGCTGGAGCTGCGTTCTGCAGCTCTTGCTCTGCCGATTGCGTCGACGTAATGCCGATCCAGCGCCAGGCGGGGCTTCTTCGCGTAGTCACTCACGTGACTCCGAAGTAAAATACCATACAAATCCGATTTCAGATTATTCCCCTCTAACTTGTTTTTTTTTTAATAGAAGGAATGTCTAAGAATACATCGTTCTGGAGGTATAACCCCCAAATTTTGAAAGACCCGCAAGGGAGTATATATCTAAGACAGCAAATGGATATTTCTTTCGAAATAAATGATACGCCAGACACACCACCTACTTTATTATGGGAGTCTTTCAACGCTTTTATTCGAGGTGTTATAATCTCATACCAAGCCTATCAGAATAAAAAAAATAAGATTGAACAACGGCAGCTAGAGGAACAAATTAGACAATTGGATATAGATAATGCTAAAGACCCGTCCATGGATAAACATAATAGAAGATTAATACCAAAATTCAAATTAAATAAATTACTATCAGAGAAAGTTATAAGATTACTCCAAATTACAAGACAGGAACAGTTTGAATTTGGGGAGAAGCCTCATAAACTTCTCGCACGCCAATTACAAAAAACGAGAAAAGTAACACACGATTTCAAAGATTAAATCAGAGGGGAAGTGTTAACATTACCGAATGAAATTAATAAAAGATTTGTGCAATTTTATGAGAATTTGTATACATCCAAAACGACAACGGACATCAACACAGTCACTGAGTTTCTGGATAATTGCAATCTTCCCAAACTAGAATTGCAGGAACAAGAGGAATTGGGAGCACAAACCTCACATAAGGAAATAGAAGAAACAATATGCTCATTAAAAATGGAAAAACACCAGGTCCCAACGGATTTAGTAATTAATTATATAAAGGTTTTTACGATATATATAGTCCTCGTCTACAGAAAATGTACACACACGCTTTCAGAGAACAAATATTACCTGGTACATTAGCAGAGTCTACGATTACACTAATACTTAAGAAAAATAAAGATGGGGAAGAACCCGGATCTTATAGAGCTATCGCGTTGTTAAATACAGATCAAAAAATATTAACAAAAATATTAGCAAGAAAATTAAGTAAGTACGCCATTAAACTAATACATCCGGATCAAACGGGGTTTATCCCTAAGAGACATTCAATTAATAATTTGAGACGTCTGCTTAACAGAATGCACTCACACCAAACTAAGGATCCAAATCTCGCAATTATTTCGCTGGATGCAGATAAAGCATTCGATCAGGTTGAATGGAAGTATATGGTAATAATATTTTACCCACGAAATTTCAATTGTCAAGGGGTAATAGACAAGGCTGTTCGTTATCACCATTGTTATTTGCCCTCATAATTGAACCACTAGCGGAAAGAATTAGAGCTCATCCGAATATCCACGGATATAATACAAAATATTCAAACGATAAAATATCATTATACGCTGATGATGTACTTTTGTACATCACAAAGCCTCATATCACTATACCCATTATTCTAAACTTAATCGAGGATTTCGGTTCATTTTCAGGTTACTGAATAAACTGGAATAAAAGTGAAATCATGACAATAAAACCGAAAGATTCCACAAATCTCGTACAATTTTCTTTTACAATAGCTGTGGAAAAAGTAAATACGTTGGTATGGAAATCACCAGAAGATATCAAGACATACTTAATGCAAACTATAACCCTGTACTTACGAAACTACACAATTTAATGAAATCTGGAAAACGCTCCCGGTGTCCTTAATAGACCGAATAAATGCTATAAAAATGTTTTTTTTTTTTTTTTTTAATTTTTTTTATTAAAAGTAACCAATTATAATGTCTTTAACAACTTTCACAACATCAACTTAATTCAATTGTTTTACAGATAATACATTAATAATTCCTCTTATACTGTTTTTTTTTTTAGAAATATAGATAGAAAAAGAATAGAGCAGTTATAAATCATTAAAGGTGTGGTTAAATAATAATTTGATTATAGATAAGAAAAAGAAAAACAGAGAAAGGGAAAAAAGAGTTAACAAAAAGAGTGAAAAAGTATTATATATATATATATATAGATGAAACAACAGAATACATTATCGATAGAACTATTACAAATAACAATATCCATAACAACATGCCAGTGAATCCTAATATGAAAATAAGTCATTCCCGCCGAATCCCGCTGGGTGCCCGCCGAGCTGTGTTGCCAAGAACAGCTACTCCTCTAAATACTGTATATATGGAGACCATATCTTTTCGAAGGAATTATATTGGTCCAATAGGACAAATCTAATTCTTTCCAGATGTAGCGTCTCCAACATTTCTGCTGCCCACATTTTAGTTGTGGGGATTAATATTCCCTTCCAAAATTTCAATATAATTTTTTTCCCAATTATCAAACAGTAAGTGCCAAGTTTGAATCCGGGATTCCAAATATTATTAACTTTGGGTCAGGATCCATTTTAACTTTAAGAACTTCAGAAATAACTTTAAAAATTTCTGTCCAGTAACAATTCAATTTGGGGCATGTTACAAAACTATGTATTAAGTTTGCTTCTAGGTTTCTACATTTATCACAAATAGGAGAAATATTAGGAAAATACTATTTAATTTAGTTTTGGAATAATGTAATCTATATAATACTTTATATTGAATCAATGTATGCCTGGCGTTTAATGAACACCGATGTATTCGTTGTAAGCTTTCTTCCCAATTTTCTTTTGTTATAGCTAATCCAATTTCGTTTTCCCATGCTTGACGATATGTTTCAGTTGTTGGATTCTCTTTATCCAAAATAATATTGTATATATAAGCTATTATTTTATCTCTATTTGGGTGCAAATTAAACAAGTCATCTAATAATCCTGATTCTTTATTTTTATAATCTTGTGTATTAGATTTAATGTAATCTCTAATTTGTAAGTACCTAAACAAATGTTGCGGAGATAATCCATAAATATCTTGTAACTCTTGGAATAAAAGAAATTTACCTTTTCTATAAAGGTGTTCTAGCCTTTTAATTCCTAAATCATTCCAGTGTCTAAACCCCCCATCTAATATTGAAGGTTTAAATAATGGATTATTCATAATTGGTAGTCTGAGTGAGAGGTTATCTAGGTGCAGAGTCTTAACTATTTGTTTCCAAATACTTCTATTATTATAAATTATTGGATTGTCCCTATAATTTTTTTTTGTACCTCTTTTGGCGCAAATATAATCGAGCCTACGTTAAAGGGTAAACAGTCTTCCTTTTCTATACTTAACCATGTCGGTTCATGATCCATATGTACCCACCAAAAATTCATATTCTTAATCTGAACAGCCCAAAAATAATATAAAAAATTTGAAAGTGCTAGTCCTCCATTTATCTTAGATTTACATAGATGTTTTTTACTTATTCTATGATTTTTTATAATCCCAAATAAAACTATTAACAATATTATCAATTTTTTAAAAAAAGGTTTTCGGGAGAAAAAAAAGGGATAGCCTGAAACAGATATAACAGTTGTGGTAAAAAAAACATCTTTATGGCATTTATTCTACCAATCATAGATATAGGAAGTGTTTTCCAATATGAGATATTTTTTCTAAGTTTATCTAATAATTGAGGATAATTAGATTTAATTAAAGAATTATAGGATTTAGTTACATTAATCCCTAAGTATTTAAATTTATCTTTGACTACTTTTAGTGGATATTGTTGTAGTATATTTAAATTTATTTCAGTTATTGGCATAATATCACTTTTATTCCAATTAATCCTATATCCAGAAAATGTGCCAAACTTATTTATAACATTAAACAAATTTGGTATACTAACTTCCAGTTTAGTAATATAAATCAAAACATCATCTGCGTATAGGGATATTTTATTAACTGTTGTATCAGTATTATATCCATATATTTCAGGTTCGGATCTAATTTTTTCCGCCAGTGGTTCTATCCCCAAAGCAAACAATAAAGGCGATAACGAACATCCTTGTCTACATCCCCTAGCGAGTTTGAATTTAGCTGATAACATTCGGTTAGTCAAGATTCTTGCTGTAGGGTTTGAATATAATATTCTTACCCAACGACAGAATCTAACCCCCAATTGAAACTTTTCCATTATATTAAATAAATATGACCATTCCACCTGGTCAAAAGCTTTTTCTGCATCTAGCGATATAACCGCTAAATCCATGTCTCGTTTTCTTTTTGAATATATAATATTAAACAAACGTCTAAGATTATGGGATTTGTAACGTTTTGGAATAAAACCTGTTTGATCATAATGTATTAATTTAGAGATCACCAAACTTAATCTCCGAGATAGCACTTAATATTTTTTGATCTGTATTTAGAAGGGCAATCGCTCTATATGATCCTGGATCTTCCAAATCTTTATCTGCCTTAGGAATGAGTATAATTGTAGATTAATTTAATGATTCTGGCAATTTTCCTTGCTTATGTGCATATCTGTACATTGTGTGTAATCTAGGTATAATCAGTTCCTGAAATTTTTTATAAATTATTTAATGAAATCTGGAAAACGCTCCCGGTGTCCTTAATAGACCGAATAAATGCTATAAAAATGATTTTTTTTATCACAAATTCGATACCTGTTCCAATCAATCCCATTATAACTACCCAAAAAGTCTTTAAACAATTGGACTCAGATATTACAAATTTTATTTGGGATTAGAAGTCCCATAGGATACAAAGCACACACCTGAATAAACCCAAAGTAGTTTGGGGATGAGCACCCCCTAATTTTATGTTTTACTATTGGTCTGTAATTATTAGAAATGTGATTCAATTGTTGGATAATCCTCTTCATCAACCAGAATGGATCATTATGGAGAAAGAGGACTGCTCCCCCTTTAATATTGATTCGATCCTTCTTTCACCAAAGACGGTGAATAATACAAACTACAACACAAATCCAATTATACATAGTACAATCAAAGTTTGGAAACAAATAAAATATAACTTAAAATTAAGAAACTTATCTCCCCTATCTCCTATTGCTAAAACCCCCCTGTTTAAGACCTCAATTATAGATAAAGCATTTATTAATTGGAAAGAGCAGGAATTAAAACTTTGGGAGATTTATAAGAACCGGGAAAACTACAAGAATTTCACAAAATGCCATCAAACTTATTAGATGAAGCAATGAATACAAAGGCGGAATAAGCAAATTTAATTTCATATATAGATAATTTTATACTAAATGCAATAATACCAACAAGGGAAGGTATGAGAGGAGAATGGGAAAACGAAATAAGTATAAAAATTACCAATGAAAGGTGGAAAGAGTACTTATTAAATGTGCATAAATGCTCAATTAACGTAATACACTTTAATACAATTTAAAATTTTACACAGATTATACTACTCAAACACTACATTAAATAATTGTTCCCCTAACGTCTCACCAATTTGTGATCAATGCCAGTTTCAAGAAGCTACTATCGCACACTCATTCATCTTTTGTACACATTTTCAAAGGTTTTGGACTGTAATCTTTGAATTCTTCACATAACTGTTTAAAATAAAAATGACACCAAAGTCAGAATGGATTATTTTCGGAATGACAGAAGGTAGTTCGGAATTAAATGTGTATCAAAAATAATCTATTTGATTACGGCTTAATAATAGGAAAACAGCTAATCTTAAAATTCTGGAAAAATGGTCCTATACCAGCATTAAATATGCGGATTTCAACTATGTTTGAAACACTACATCTGGAAGATATGAGACTCCGCCTGGCTGGAAAATCCGATCGTTTCTATCAGACGTGGTCTGCATTTATAGAATTGCTGCAAAGATAGGGTGCAAGAGTACCTCGAGCCTTGGTAAAGGGGGATGAAAACAACTATTGAGTTGGTAGATTCCTTTTGCGTGGTATATATAATACAGTAACTGGCTACTTTTGCTCTATCATTTATCTTTTTATTTTCTAGGGTAAAAAAAACATTAAAAAAACATCAATTTAAAAAAGAAAAACTTTGACCAGCACCTCCCTCCCTCCCTCCCTCCCTCCTGACTCTGGCGGTGAATGTCAGGAGCCGGAGCCCGGAGCGGAGAGGCTGCGGCCGCCTCTGGGATGGATGCGCTCAGGGCGCGAATATATTAATGAGCCGAAGCACTGAGGTGAGCGGATATTTCACCGCGCTCTTCACCTGCTCCCTGAACTTGGACTGGGTCACCGTGTAAATAAATGTGTTGGTGCAGCAGCTGAGATTCCTCAGCAAATACCCGACGTTGTTAAAGATCACTTGAAAATCATTCCGCTCAGCTCCAGTTCCTGTGATCTGATAATAGACGAATTCTACAACATACGTCAGCCACAGGAAGATGAAGCTGCCGGAGATGGTGAAGAGTAAAACCACAGACCTCCTCCTGCTCTCCATCTCCGGGTCATTGCGGTTCTCCCCCTTGCTTTCACCCCTCAGCCCCTTACGGACCCGACTGGCCACTAAAATGTGTCGGACTGTCAGAGCGTTGAGCAGCAGGATTACAGCGAAAGGGAGGGATGGGGTTAAAACCTTATTTTTAAATCAAATGCCACCCACCCGGGGTCAGTGAAATAACTGTCCACCGTGAAACAGCCCCACGGGACACTGTCGATTATTGTCCAGGGTTTCAGTGTGAAGTAGCAGGGAAGGTTTTTCAGACAGGGCAGAACGCCGGCTGTTGCCAGAACTGCAGCCGCAGTTTTCCCGGTGCAATATTTAGTTTTCAGCTTCTGGCAACAAATGGCGACAAACCGATCAAAGGTGAAACTGACGGTGAACCAGACAAAACAGTCTGTAGCTGCAGTCGACAGCAAAATGTTAACACTGCACACAGGGGTGATGGACAGGAAACTCCCATAAAAGTAATGATATCGGAGCTGATAAAAAATGACCTCGGTGATCAGGACCAGTAGATCGGCCGCTGCCATGGCCACCAGGTAGCGAGTGGTGCAGGTGGAGAGGCCGCACTTTCCCCGGGACAGGATCACATTCGCCACTAAATTCACTGCGGAAAGACAAGGGAACGGACACTGGGCATTTACTCAACACGGTCTCCGGGACTGAACACCGGCTGGACTTTCAGCTCAAGATCAGGAGTGTTGGAGTCGGTGCGCGGCTGCTGCAAGTTTAACAATGTCAGAGCCGGCCCCGACTGTGCTCGACCTGCCTGCCTGCTTCAGGGAAGCAGAAATAAGGCGACGGGCGGGTGGGGTAAAGGACGGGTGGGGAGGGACGGAGCAGCTACCCGCTACAACAGGCGCAATGGTCCCTTCTATAGTTAAACCTGATCACAGTCTCTGATGGGGCCGGTTTCACAGACTTAACAGTGACCGGCCGCGTGCAACCAGGGCTCTGGGAACTTGGCATCTGATGGGGACGAGGAGGCTTCCAGAGGGATGGCGGGGACAACATGGAATCCGGCAGCAGAGTGGCTCCGTTAATGGAATCATTCCACACAGTGAGTTCAGTTCAGTAACAACACACACAAACACACACACACGCACGCACGCACGCACACACACACGCACGCACCCACACACACACACGCACGCACGCACGCACGCACACACACACACACACACACACACACACACACACACACACACACACACACACACACACACACACACACACACACACACACACACACACACACGCCGTTAGTTCCGCGTCCAGGTGATCGATCCAACTGGTGGTGGAATCCGACTGTGACAGACAGACTCCACAGTGAGTGAGACACAGTGTCCACAGGAGCGGCTGTTCACTCTGATCAATAACTCACACACAGTGAACTTCACAATGTGTACCCCTCTCTCCCAGTCGCACCGTCCCGGAGAGCTGCCTGCCTGCCTGCCTGTCCCGAGCACTGGGACAACTCTGGGCAAGGTGCCACTGAAGGCAAGAACAACACTCTAGTGGTTCACGACAGCAGTGAGAGAAAAAGAGGGTGAGGTTCAGCTGTCTGAAAATAAGAAAAATCACATCAGCGTTAATTCACAAATATTTCACAGAGAGGATTGATATACTTCACATATTCTTTTACACCGATCATCAGATGGGAACTTGTATCATGAACAGAATCAGTCAACACCAGTTAACACACGGATGGAGTTATAAAACTTGATTTGTTCTGCTCACTTACCAGGGACTCCAACGGCAGCAATGGTCGCGTACAGGATTTTCTCCACGCCGAAATATTCATAAATATGCTGCCCCATTGTCTCTGCCCAGCGACGTGTCCCCGTGAGCAGCCGGTAATGTCTCGGAATGAAATGCTGGGGCAGAATATTCCTGGAGATTTTATACCATTTCCCGTCTCCAGCGGGACAGGGAAGTTTCAACAGAGTTTAAAAATAGAGATTTAGAAATGATTCACAAACAGATGACATCAGCCGAGTGAAATCCCTGCTGAGACTGATTGTGATTTAATCAGGTAATTGATTGAGGGACTCCAAAGACTGGGATTGTGGCGATAGATACTGAGGGATGGAAATTGGGAGCGGCGGGCGGCATTGTTCCAGCAAAGGGGATATTGTTTCAAACTCCATCAGATCCAACTCTCCAACTCATGTTGTTTGGCTGATTTCCTCCAGTCCGTTTCACTCACCTACGCAATGCAAAATTCCACGGACCCTCTGAAGGGCTTCTGGTGCCCTGTTTGAAGGTGGCCTGGACTGGGTGACCTTTGTCCACAGGCTGAGGAAGTAGTCCAACAGATCGCCTCTGACTTAAATCGCTCACCCCCTCCTCTCTGCTTCACCACTCAATATGATCGCGGCTTAACTGACTGACTGTGACCCCAACCCCACACTCCCGGCGACCCCGGTATCCATTCACTCTTTGCTTGCCTGAAGTGGATCTGACTTTGCCCTGCGAAAATAACATTCTCTGCCTTCACCACCTTCTGTGGAGGAACGACCCAGTCTCACAAAGACACTCATAGAACAGAAACATTACCGCCTCAGATTTGTCCTAAACCTACATAAAACGGCGAATGATGCAGCACCTCTCCCTCCTCTCTTTCTCTCTCCCTCCACGCTTACTGCCGTCCTCTCTCTGAACTGTTACTCTCTCCCCTACTCTCTGTATTATCCCTCTCTGCGCCGGCATAACTCTGTCAACCTTGCTTTTCTTACCTCTCCCTCCCCTCTCACTATCACTGCATCTCTCACTTAGTTTATCTGTACCTCTCTGACCCTTCCCTCTCTCCCTATTACCAACCCACTCGCTCCAAACTCTTCTCCATCTTCCCGCACTACATTTAATAGTCCACTCTCCCTCCACCTCTTTCACTTTCGTCTTCTCCGCTATCTCTCCCTTTCATCTTTGTACTCCCTATCTGTCTCTTCATTCCCCCAACTCTCCTCCTGCTCGCCCTTACCTCTCCCTCCAACGCCTTTCTTGAGAAGTGCGGTTAAAACGGTGAGCCACCATGGGATGTAACAGCTGTCCATATACCCCTTCCCTCACACTCCAGCAGCACTTCCAGGTGAGACAGATGTTCACCAGCACCTCCTCTAATCTCATGTGTTGCATCCGGTGTTCCAGATATGGCCTCCTTTACATCGGCGTGGTGGAGCGTAGACTCGGCGAACATTGCGTCAAACACTTACCCTCGTTCCGCCAACGCCTGCCAGATCTCCCGGTCGCTGACCATTGTAACTCCCCTTCCCACACTGACCTTTCTGCCCTGGGCCTCTGAGTGAGGCTACAGGCAGACAGAAAGACCGCCACTTCATATTCCGCTTTGGTACCTTGCAACCTAATAGTATGAACAATAAATTCTTCATTGTAAGGTAGCAAGCGTGAAAGTTCCCGCTTTCCCCTTGTTCTTCCACGTGTCTCAAACGGACTCCCACCCACACATCTCCTCTACCCCCCCCCCCCCCTTTCACCGATATTCCTTCCTTTCTCTTTATAATTCCTTCCTCTTCAATCTTTATCTCACTCCTTATATTGTTGAATCTCAGGTATCAACCACATGATTGTAAAAAAACCCCATTAATCTGCATCCACACATCATTCAACTCACTTTTTCCTGTTGGGATTGGTTTCCAGAGGGCTAGTATGGACATTGTGGGCTGAACGGATTATTGGAATCGCAGTTCCAGTAGTCACGATTGGTGGGCAGGCATTTCACTCACTCACGGCTGGTGGGCTGGCAGTTCAGTTCCTCACGGCTAGTGGGGTGGGAGTTCACTCACACACGGCTTATGGGCTGACAGTTACTCACGGCTGGTGGGCTTTCAGATCACTCACTCGCAGCTGGTGGGCTGTCAGTTCATTCATTCACAGCTGGTGGGCTGGCAGTTCACTAACTCACGGCTGGTGTGCTCACACACGCACATCTTCCATCACACACACACCCTTCATCACCCACATAACCTTCATCACACAGACACCCTCCATCACACAAACACCCTCCATCTCACACACACCCTCCATCTCTCGCACACACCCTCCATCACACACACACCCTTAATCTCACACACACGCCCTCCATCTCTCTCACACACACACCCTCCATCACTCACACCCTCCATCACTGAAACACACACAAATTTCGTTAGAACCTCAAATGACAACAAATAAATTGTATTGTATTGTAAAAGATACCACACTGAAGGGGGAGGCAGCCAGCTTACAGCGCCGCCGGATGTCCAGATATATAGATGTATGTGGAAATATGAGTTTGTGAGAATGTTTAAATATCTGATTGTTTGATAGTGATAAGGCATGAGAGTGTGTGAGCACATGATGGTGTTGAGTAAGTGATTGCCCGTGAGTGTGTTAGTGCGTGTGTGTGAATAAGTGTGTGTCTCTTAGTGCTAGTGCGTGTATTTATCTGGTAGTGTGAGTGCATGTGATTCATTGTATGTGAGAACATGTGAGAGAGTATTTGAGTGCCTGCGATTTTATGTGTTCGGTTGTGTGTGTGCGTGTGCGTGTGTGCGTGTGTGTGTGGGTGTGTGCGTGTATGTGCGTGCGTGTGTGTGTGTGTGTGCGTGTGTGTGTGTGTGTTTGTGTGTGAGTGTGGCATGTGTGTGTGTGAGTGTGTGTGTGTATGCATGTGTGCTTGTGGGTGTGTGAGTGTGTGTGTGGTTGTGTGTGTGTGTGCGCGCGCGCGTGTGTGTGCGTGTGTGTGTGACAGAGTGTGTGTGCGTGTGTGTGTGTGTGCGTGTGTGTGTGTGTGTGTGTGCGTGTGTGTGTGTGCGTGTGCGTGTGTGTGCGTGTGTGTGTGTGTGCGTGTGTGTGTGTGTGTGTGTGTGTGTGTGAGTGTGTGTATGTGTCACACACCCATGGGGTCAGGGGTAGATAGATCAGCCATGATTGAAAGGCGGAGTAGAGTTGATGGACCGAATAGCTTAAATCTGCTGCAATCGCTTATGATCCTATGACTGTATTTTAGTTTGTGTTTACGTTTTTGTGACAACATGAATGTGTATACGATGAGTGTGAGTGCACTACAATATCGGTGTGTGACAGTGTGAGAGAGTGTATTTTAGTGTTAGTGCTGTGAACGTTAACAAGCGTATGAGTGAGTGTGTGTAAGTATTTATGTGTGCGGCGTGAGTGTGTGCTGGTGTTTGCCAAAGTATATGACGTTGCGACGAACTGTGTAAGAATGTGTGCGTTTCGTGAGTATACGAGAGTGTGTGGGCGAGTATGGGTACGTAAATATGTAAGTAAACAAAATCTGCTGGAGAAACTCAGCGGGTGAGGCAGCATCTATAGGGAGAATTAATAGGTGACGTTTCGGGTCGGGATCCTTCTTCAGGAAACATGAAGACCCTTCTTCGGGGAATAGCAATAGGTGAATATGTAACAGCCTCCGTGCGTGAGTGTGTCCACGGGTCTGTGTTTCGATGTGTCAGTGTCCGTGATTTTGAGTGCCTAGCGTTGTATGAGTAATGTTTGTGTACGTGCAACAGTGCATTGCCGTGCATAAGAGTGGGGAATTGTATGAATTGTGTGAGTGTGTGAGATTGTTAGTGCATGTGAGGGTGCGTTTGTGTGGAATATGCAATGCCGCGGTTTGGGGAAAGCGCCAATGGAGTGACACGCTGTTGGAATTATTGATGGAGTGACACACTGTGGGGGAGTGAGAGCGTGACACACAGTGGAGCAATACTGATGGACTGACACAAAATGGGATAGTTCAGATGGAATGCCACACTGTGCAGTTCTGATGGAGTGATAGATAAACTGGATTGACAGTGTGGGGATAGTTAAGCTGGATTGACACACTGTGGTGTAGTTCTGGTGGAGTGGCACCCAACGCGGTGGCATTGATGGGAAGTACACTGTGGAATAGTACTGATGGATTGGCATACTGTTATATGTAACTGATGGACTGGCACATTGTGGTGCTATACTAATGGAGTGACGCACTGTGTGATAGTACTGATGGAATGGCGCACTGTGGTGTATTACTGATGGCCCGACGCACTGCGGGTTAGTACTGATGAATGACACACTGTGGGGTTTTCTAAAGAAATGAGATACTGTGGGGTAGTACTGATGGAGATACACAGTTTTGCACAGTACTGATGGAATAACACACTGTGGGGTTGTACTGTTGTAGTGAAACTCTGTGGTGTAGTACTGACAGAGAGACGCTATGGGGTAGTACTGATAGAGAGACAGTAAGGGCTAGCTCTGATGTTGAGACGCACTAATAGATAGTACTGATGGAATTACACCCTGTGGTGTCGTACGTGTAGTGAAGCACTGTGGGGAGTACTGGTACAGTGACACACTATGGGGTAGTACTGATATAGTGACACACTGTGGGATAGAACGGATGGAATGGCACACTTGTATAGTACTGGTGAAACGTCACTGTTGGATAGTGCTGTTGGAGTGAATCACTTGGGATAGTGCTCATGTTATGGACACTAGGTGGGGTAGTACTGATAGAGAGACACACGGTGGGGTAGTACTAATGTTATGGGCACATGGTGGGGTAGTACTGATGGAGAGACACACTGTGGGGTAGTACTAATGTTATGGACACACGGTGTGATAGTACTGATGGAGAGACACGGTGTGGGAGTCAGTTTGGAGTTACAATTTATAGGATAGTACGATTGGCGTGATACACTGTGGGATAGTACTGATAGAGTGACAGGCGATGGGGTGGTACTGATGGCGTGAGACATTGTGCAGTAGTACTGATCAAAATACACTGTGAAATACTACTGAGGAAATGTCACGCTGTCGGATAGTATTGATGGATTGACACACTGTGGGGTTGTACTGACGGAGTGACAGTGGGGAGTAGTACTGACGTAACACACTTTGTTGTTGTACTGATTGGGAGATACTCTTTGGAGCAGTAGTCATGTAATGATAATTTTCGTACATTTGTTTCAACATTTTCCACTCTTCCTCCCGCTTCTCTCTGAACTTTAGATTGGGAGGTGGAGCCACGTGGAAAGATGGACTGGCCTGCGCCGCCACTTCCATCCGTTAATCACCATAGCGTCCATTTTATCCAAAAATCCTCACTTTCACCGCTGCAACCATGTTTTGATATGTGTCTGCTTAAGATGTAAGTAAAACTAGCATATATTAGATGGAGAAACACTCGTGTTCGGATCAAAAGCAAGAATTATTTATTTCCAAGTTAAATGTAACTGACCGATTTACATAATTATATGCGCGAGGCTGAGCTTGTGCGAAAATGAGTACAGCTCATATGCATAAATTGCATGGATATTGTCACAAAGGCTAATGGCATGTTGGCCTTCATAACATCAGGAGTATCGGAATATGTTTGCTTTGAAAATGCAAAAGATGGTTTGCTTTGAAAATGCAAAAGGTGGTTTGCTCTGAAAATGCAAAAGGTTTGGTTTGAAAATACAAAAGGTTTTCTTTGAAAATGGAAATGGTGGTATGCTTTGAAAATGCAAAAGGTGGGTTGCTTAGAAAATGCAAATGATGGTTTGATTTGAAAATGCAAAAGGTGGATTGCTTTGAAAATGAAAACGGTGGTTTGCTTAGAACATGCAAAAGGTGGTTTGCATTGAGCATGCAAAGAGTTTGCTTTGAAAATGCAAAGGGTTTGCTTTGAAAATGCAAAAGCTGGTTTGCTTTCAAAATGCGAAAGGTGGTTTCCTATAAGAATGCAAAAGGTTTTTTGCTTTGAAAATGCAAAAGGTCGTTTGCTTTGAAAATGCAAAAGGTCGTTTGCTTCGAAAACGCAAAAAAGCGGTTTTGTTTGAAAATCCAAATGTTGGTTTGTGATAGAAATGCAAAACTATGGTTTGTTTTGAAAATGCAAATGTTGGTTTAGATTGAAAATGCAATCGGTTTGGTTTGAAAATGGAAAATGGGGTTTTCTTGAAAATGCAAACTGTGGTTTGCTTTGAAAATGCAAACGGTGGTTTGGATTGAAAATGCAAAAGGTTGCTTTGAAAATGCAAAATGTGGTTTTGTTTGAAAATGCAAATGGTAATTTGGTTTAGAAATGCAAAAGGTGGTTTGGTTTTTCAAATGCCAAATGGTGGTTTGTTTTGAAAATGCAAATGTTGGTTTGGATTGAAAATGCAAAAGGTTTGGTTTGAAAAGCAAAATGATTGCTTTGAAAATGCATAAGGATTTCTTTGAAAATCGAAAAGGTGATAAGCTTTGTAAATGCAAATGGTGCTTTGCTTTGAAAATGCAAACGGTAGATTACTTTGAAAATGCAAAAGGTGTTTTGCTTTCAGAATGCAAAGTGTGCGCTTTGAAAATGCAAAAGGTTTGCTATGAAAATACAAAGGGGTTGCTTTGAAAATGTAAAAAGCGGATGCTTTGAGAATGCAAAAGTTGGTTTGCTATAAAAATGCAAAAGGTGGTTCGGTTTGAAAAAGCAAATGGATTTGTTTGAAAAAGCAAATGGTTTGGTTTGGAAAATGCAAAATGTTTGGTTTCAAAATGTAAAAGGTTTGGTTTGAAATGGCAAAAGGTTGGCTTTGAAAATGCAAAAGGTGGTTTGCAGTAAAAATGCAAAAGGTTGCTTGCTTTGATAATGCAAAAGGTGGCTTGCTTTGAAAATGCAAATGGTGGTTTGGTTTAGAAATGCAAAAGGTGGTTTGGTTTGAAAATGCAAAGTTCTGGTTTGTTTTGGAAATGCAAATGTTGGTTTAGATTGAAAATGCAAAAGGTTTGGTTTGAAAATGCATAAGGTTTTCTTTGAAAATGGAAAAGGTGATAAGCTTTGAAAATGCAAACGTTGGTTTGCTTTGAAAACGAAAATGGTGATTTGCTTTGGAAATGCAAAAGGTTTGCTATGAAAATGTAAAGGGGTTGCTTTGAAAATGTAAAAGGCGGTTTGCTTTGAAAATGCAAAAGTTGGTTTGCTATAAAAATGCAAAAGGTGGTTCGGTTTGAACAAGGTGTTTTGCATTGAAAACGAAAAAGCTGGTTTTCTATGAGAATGCAAAGTGTTTGTTTTGAAAATGCTAAAGTTTTGCATTTGAAAATGCTAAAGGATTAGTTTGAAAATGCAAAATGGTTTCTTTGAAAATGGAAATGGTGGTATGCTTTCAAAATGCAAAAGGTGTTTTGCCTTGAAAATAGAAATGATGGTTTGCTTTGAAAATGCAAAACATGGTTTGCTTTGAATATGCAAACGGTGGTGTGCTTCGAAAATACAAAAGATGGTTTGCTTTGAGCATGCAAAGTGTTTGCTTTGAAAATGCAAAAGGTATGCTTTGAAAATGCAAAGGGGTTGTTTTGAAAATGCAAAAATGCGGTTAGGTTTGAAAATGCAAAATGTTTGCTTTGAAAATGCAAAGGGGTTGCTTTGAAAATGCAAACGTCGGTTGGCTTTAAAATGCAAAAGGTGGTTCGTAATAATAATGCAAAATGTGGTTTGCATTGAAAATGCAAAAACAGATTGTTTTGAAAATGCAAAAATTGGTTTGGCTTAGAAGTGCAAAAGTTGGTTTGGTTTAAAAGTACAAAATGTGTATTGCTTTGAAAATGCAAAAGGTTGGCTGCATTGAAAATGCAAAATGTTTGCTTTGAAAATGCAAAAAGGTTTTCTTTGAAAATGCCAAATGTGGTTTGCTTTGAAAATGCAAACGGTGGTTTGCTTTGAAAATGCAAAACGTCTGCTTTGAAAATGAAGACGGTGGTTTGCTTTGAAAATGCAAAAGGTGATTTGCTATAAAAATGCAAAAGGTGGTTTGCTTTGTAAATGCAAACATGCGGTTTGGTTTGAAAATGTAAATGTTGGTTTGCGTCAGCAATGCAAACGTTGGTTTGGTTTAAAAATACAAAATGTTTGCTTTGAAAATGCAAAAAGTTTTGTTTTGGAAATGCAAAATGTAGTTTTCTTTGAAAATGCAAACGGTGTTTTGCTTTGAAAATGCAAACGGTGGTTTGCTTTGAAAATGCAAAATCTGGTTTTGTTTGAAAATGCAAATGGTGGTTTGGTTTAGAAATGCAAAAGGTGGTTTGGTTTGAAAATGCAAAATTGTGGTTTGTTTTGAAAATGCAAATGTTGGTTTGGATTAAAAATGCAAAAGGATTTGTTTGAAAATGCAAAAGGATTACTTTGAAAATGCATAAGGATTTCTTTGAAAATCGGAAAGGCGATCAGCTTTGAAAATGCAGAAGTTGGTTTGCTTTGAAAATGCAAATGGTGGTTTGCCTTGGAAATGCAAAAGGCGGTTTGCATTTAAATTGCAAACGGCGGTTTGCTTTGAAAATGCAAAACGTGGTTTGCTTTCAGAATGCAAATTGTTTGCTTTGAAAATGCAAAAGATTTGATTTGAAAATGCAAAGGTGTTGCTTTGAAAATGCAAACGTCGGTTGGCGAAAAATGCGAAAGGTGGTTCGTAATAATGCAAAAACATGGATTGCTTTGAAAATGCAAATGTTGGTTTGGGTTAGAAATGCAAACGTTGGTTTGGTTTAAAAATGCAAAATGCTTGCTTTGAAAATGCAAAAAGTTTTGTTTTGAAAATGGAAAATGTAGTTTTCTTTGAAAATGCAAACGGTGGTTTGCTTTGAAAATGCAAAATCTGGTTTTGTTTGAAAATGCAAATGGTGGTTTGGTTTAGAAATGCAAATGGTGGTTTGGTTTGGAAATGCAAAAGGTGGTTTGGTTTGAAAATGAAAAATAGCGGTTTGCTATAAAAATGCAAAAGGTGGTTCGGTTTTATAAAGTAAAATAATTGGTTTGAAAAAGTAAAAGGTTTTGGTTTGGAAAATGAAAAAGGTTTGGTTTGAACATGTAAAAGGTTTGCTTTGGAAATGTAAAATAACGGTTTGCTTTGAAAACGCAAAGGGGTTGCTTTGAAAATGCAAACGTCGGTTGGCTTTAAAAATGCAAAAGGTGGTTCGCAGTAATAATGCAAAAGGTGGTTTGTTTTGAAAATGCAAAAACATGGATTGTTTTGAAAATGCAACTTGGTTTGGGTTAGAAATGCAAATGTTGGTTTGGTTCAAAAATGCAAAATGTGGTTTGCTTTGAACATTCAAAAGGTTGTCTGCATTGAAAATGCAAAATGTTTGCTTTGAAAATGCAAAATGTTTGCTTTGAAAATGCAAAAGGATTTGCTTTGAAAATGCCAAATGTGGTTTCTTTTGAAAATGCAAACGGTGGTTTGCTTTGAAGATGCAAACCGTTTGCTTTGAAAATGAAGACGGTGGTTTTCGTTGAAAATGCAAAAGGTGATTTGGTATAAAAATGCAAAAGTTGGTTTGCTTTGTAAATGCAAAAATGCAGTTTGGTTTGAAAATGCAAATGTTGGTTTGGGTTAGCAATGCAAAAGTTGGTATGGTATGAACATGCAAAAAGGTTTGCTTTGAAAATAAAAACGGTGGTTTCCTTTGAAAATGCAAAAGCCGATTTGCTGTAAAAATGCAAAATGTGGTTTTCTTTGAAAATGCAAAAGGTTGCTATGAAAATACAAAATGTGGTTTTGTTTGAAAATGCAAATGGTGGTTTGGTTTGAAAATGCAAAATTGTGGTTTGTTTTGAAAATGCAAATGTTGGTTTGGATTGAAAATGCAAAAGGTTTGAATTGCCTCGATTGTTATTCAGACCTTTCGGTCTGAACGAAATTTCGTGTCTGCAGTCATACATATCTAAAATTAACAAAACCACACAATAAGCACAAATTTAACATCCACCACAGTGAGTTCACCACACACCTCCTCACTGTGGTGGAAGGCAAAAGTCTTAACGTCTCTGTCTTCTTCCCTCCTTATTCTCCCTCTGCGCTGAGGAGATCCCTGCCTCCGATGCTGCCGTCCACCAGGCCCGCGGCCGAGCCTCTGAAACCGGGCAGCCACCGCCGTCGCCGGAATACCGCCACAGGGCCCGCTGCGGGAACGCTTGGGCACCGCATCCCCGAAGCCAGGTTGTCGCAAAATGCAAAGTGTTTGCTTTGAAAATGCAAAAGGCTTGCTTTGAAAATGCAAAGGGGTTGCTTTGAAAATGCAAAATATGGTTTTGTTTGAAAATGCAAATGGTGGTTTGGTTTAGAAATGCAAAAGGTGGTTTGGTTTGAAAATGTAAATTTGTGTTTTTTTTTAAATGCAAATGTTGGTTTGGATTGAAAATGCAAAAGGTTTGTTTTGAAAATGCAAAAGGATTACATTGAAAATGCATAACGATTTCTTTGAAAATCGGAACGGTGATAAGCTTTGAAAATGCAAAAGGTGGTTTGCTTTGAAAATGCAAACGGTGGTTTGCTTTGAAAATGCAAAAGGTTGTCTGCATTGAAAATGCAAAATGTTTGCTTTGAAAATGCAAAACGGTTTGCTTTGAAAATGCCAAATTTGTTTCGCTTTGAAAATACAAATGTTTGTTTGCTTTGAAAATGCAAAAGGTGGTTTGCTATAAAAATGTAAAAGGTGGTTTGCTATAAAAATGTAAAAGGTGGTTCGGTTTGAAAAAGCAAAAGGATTGGTTTGAAAAAAACAAAAGGTTTGGTTTGGAAACTGCAAAGGGTTTGGTTTGAAAATGTAAAAGGTTTGGTTTGAAAATGCAAAAGGTTCGCTTCGAAAATCCAAAAGGTGGTTTGCATTGAAAATGCAATTGGTTGCTGGCTTTGATAATGCAAAAGGTGGTATGCTTTGAAAATGCAAATGGTGGTTTGCCTTGAAAATGCAAAAGGTGGTTTGCCTTGAAAATGCAAAAGGTGGTTTGCATTTAATTTGCCAACGGTGGTTTACTTTGAAAATGCAAAACGTGCTTTGCTTTCAGAATGCAAAATGTTTGCTTTGATAATGCAAATGGTGGTTTGATTTGAAAATGCAAAAGGTGCTTTGCATTTAAATTGCAAACTGTGGTTTGCTTTGAAAATGCGAAACGTGGTTTGCTTTCAGAATGCAATGTTTTTGTTTTGAAAATGCAAAATATTTGCTTTGAAAATGCAAAGGGGTTGCTTTGAAAATGCAAAAGGTGGTTCGCAATAATAATGCAAATGGTGGTTTGCTTTGAAAATGCAAAAACATGGATTTTTTTTGAAAATGCTAATGTTGGTTTGGGTTAGAAATGCAAAAGTTGGTTTGGTTTACAAATGCAAAATGTTTCCTTTGAAAATGCATAAGGATTTCTTTGAAAATCGGAAAGTTGATAAGCTTTGAAAATACAACAGGTGGTTTGGTTTGAAAATGGAAAACGTTTGCTTTGAAAATGAAAACGGTGGTTTGCTTTGAAAATGCAACAGGTGATTTGCTATAAAAAAGCAAAAGGTTGTTTGCTTTGTAAATGCAAAAATGCGGTTTGGTTTGAAAATGCAAATATTGGTTTGCGTTAGCAATGCAAACGTTGGTTTGGTTTAAAAATTCAAATGATTTGCTTTGAAAATGCAAACAGTTTTGTTTTGAAAATGTAAAATGTAGTTTTCTTTGAAAATGCAAACGGTGGTTTGCTTTGAAAATGCAAGCAGTGGTTTGATTTGAACATGCAAAATGTGGTTTTGTTAGAAAATGCAAATGGTGGTTTGGTTTAGAAATGCAAAAGGTGGTTTGGTTTGAAAAAGCAAAATTGTGTTTTTTTGAAAATGCAAATTTTGGTTTGGATTGAAAATGCGAAAGGTTTGGTTTGAAAATACAAAAGGATTACATTGAAAATGCATAAGGATTTCTTTGAAAATCGGAAAGGTGATAAGCTTTGAAAATGCAAAAGGTGGTTTGCTTTGAAAATGCAAAAGGTGGTTCGGTTTGAAAATGCAAATGGTTGTTCGTTTTGAAAATGCAAACGGTTGTTTGCTTTGAAAATGCAAAAGGTGGTTTGCTTTGAAAATGCAAAAGGTGGTTTGCTATAAAAATGCAAAAGGTGGTTCGGTTTGAAAAAGCAAAAGGATTGGTTTGAAAAAGCAAAAGGTTTGGTTTGTAAACTGCAAAGGGTTTGGTTTGAAAATGAAAAGGTTTGGTTTGAAAATGCAAAAGGTTGGCTTTGAAAACGCAAAACGTGGTTTGCGTTGAAAATGCAATATGTTGCTTGCTTTGTTAATGCAAAAGGAGGTATGCTTTGAAAATGCAAATGGTGGTTTTCCTTGAAAATGCAAAAGGTGGATTGCATTTAAATTGCAAACGGTGGTTTGCTTTGAAAATACAAAACGTGGTTTGCTTTCAGAATGCAGTGTTTGCTTTGATAATGCAAAAGGCGGTTTGCTTTGAAAATGCAAATGGTGGTTTGCCTTGAAAATGCAAAAGGTGGTTTGCATTTAAAATGCAAACGGTGGTGTGCTTTGAAAATGCAACACGTGGTTTGTTTTCGGAATGCAAAGTGTTTGCTTTGAAAATGCAAAGGATTTGATTTGAAAATGCAAAGGGGTTGCTTTGAAAATGCAAACGTCGGTTGGCTTTAAAAATGCAAAAGGTGGTTCGCAATAATAATGCAAAAAGGTGGTTTGCTTTGAAAATGCAAAAACACGGATTGTTTTGAAAATGCAAATGTTGGTTTGGGTTAGAAATGGAAAAGTTGGTTTAGTTTAAAAATGCAAAATGTTTCCTTTGAAAATGCATAATGATTTATTTGTAAATCAGAAAGGTGATAAGCTTTAAAAATGCAAAAGTTGGTTTGCTATAAAAATGCAAAAGGTGGTTCGGTTTCAAAATGCAAAAGGTGGTTTGCTATAAAAATGCAAAAGGTGGTTCGGTTTCATAAAGCATAATGTTTGGTTAGAACATGTAAAAGGGTTGGTTTGGAAAATGCAAAGGGTTTGGTTTGAAAAAGTAAAAGGTTTGGTTTGAAAATGCAAAAGGTTGGCTTTGAAAATTCAAAAGGTGGTTTGCATTGAAAATGCAAAAGGTTGCTTGCTTTGATAATGCAAAAGGTTTTAAGCTTTGAAAATGCAAAGTGTTTGCTTTGACAATGCAAAAGGTGGTTTGCTTTGTAAATGCAAAAATACGGTTTGTTTTGAAAATGCAAATGTTGGTTTGCGTTAGCAACGCACACGTTGGTTTGGTTTGAAAATGCTAAATGTTTGCTTTGAAAATGCGAAAAGGTTTGCTTTGAAAATGCAAAATGTGGTTTTCTTTGAAAATGCAAACGGTGGTTTGCTTTGAAAATGCAAAAGGATTACATTGAAAATGCATAAGGATTTATTTGAAAATCGGAAACGTGATAAGCTTTGAAAATGCAAAAGTTGGTTTGGTTTAAAAATCAAAATGTTTCCTTTGAAAATGCAAATGCAAACGGTGATTTGCAATAAAAATGCAAAATGTGGTTTCTTTAAAAATGCAAACGGTAGTTTGCGTTGAAAATGCAAAATGTGGTTTTGTTTGAAAATGCAAATTGTGGTTTGGTTTAGAAATGCAAAAGGTGGTTTGGTTTGAAAATGCAAAATTGTGGTTTGTTTTGAAATTGAAATGTTGGTTTGGATTGAAAATGCAAAATGTTTGGTTTGAAATTGCAAAAGGATTACTTTGAAAATGCATAAGGATTTCTTTGAAAATCGGAAAGGTAATTAGCATTCAAAATGCAAAATGTTGGTTCGTTTTAAAAATGCAAAATGTTTCCTTTCACAATGCAAAAGCTTATCTTTGAAAGTACAAATGGTGGTTTGCTTTGAAAATGCAAAAGATGGTTTGCTATAAAAATGCAAAAGGTGGTTCAGTTTGAAAAAATTCAAAAGGATTGGTTTGAAAAAGCAAAAGGTTTGGTTTTGTAAATGCAAAAGGTTTGGTTTGAAAATGTAAAAGGTTTGGTTTGAAAATTCAAAAGGTTGGATTTGAAAATGCAAAAGGTGGTTTGCATTGAAAATGCAAAAGGTTGCTTGCTTTGATAATGCACAAAGTGGTATGCTTTGAAAATGCAAAAGGTGGCTTGCTTTGAAAATGCAAAATGTGGTTTGCTTTGAAAATGCAAAGGGGTTGCTTTGAAAATGGAAATTTTTTTTTTTTTTTTTGAAAATGCAAATGGCGGTTAGGTTTAGAAATGCAAACGGTTTGGTTTGAAAAAGGAAAATGTGGTTTTCTTTGAATATGCAAATGGTGGTTTGCTTTGAAAATGCAAAAGGTTGCTTTGGAAATGCAAAATTTGGTTTTGTTTGAAAATGCAAATGGTGGTTTGGTTTGAAAATGCAAAAGGTTGCTTTGGAAATGCAAAATGTGGTTTTGTTTGAAAATGCAAATGGTGGTTTGGTTTAGAAATGCAAAATGTGGTATGGTTTTTAAAATGCAAAAGGTGGTTTGCAGTGAAAACGCAAAAGGTGGTTTGCTATGAGAATGCAAAGTGTTTGCTTTGCAAATGCAAAAGTTTTGGTTCGAAAATGCTAAAGGATTGGTATGAAAATGCAAAATGGTTTCTTTGAAAATGGAAATGTTGGTATGCTTACTTTCTTTGAAAATGCAAAAGTTTTGGTTTGAAAATGCTAAAGGATTGCTTCGAAAATATAAAAGGTGGTTTGCTTTGAACGTGCAAAGTGTTTGCTTTGAAAATGCAAATGGTGTCCTTTGATAATGCAAAGGGGTTGCTTTGAAAATGCAAAAATGCGGTACGGTTTGAAAATGCAAATGTTGGTTTGGGTTAGCAAGGCAAAAGGTCGTTTGGTTTGAAAATGCAAAATGTTTGCTTTGAAAATGGAAAATGTTTGCGTTGAAAATCCAAAAGCTGGTTTGCTTTGAAAATGCAAAACGTGGGTTGCTTTGAAAATGCAAAGGTGGCTTGCTTTGAAAATGCAAAAGATGGTTCGGATTGAAAATGCAAAAGGATTGGTTTGAAAATGCAAAAGGTTTGGTTTGAAAATGTAAAAGGTGGTTTGCTTTGAATTGCGGCCTCTCTTAGTGAAAATTGAGTGTTTTCGTGCGTTATTGGAGCTGCAAGATGGGGAGGGAGAGGTCACGACTCTCAGTCTAAGTTGTGAATAAACTGAACACTGAACATAAGTCTACTAAACTGCGTGTGGTTTTATGTGCTTTTATGTGGTTTATTTGGAACTGTGTTCGGAACGAATAAATGTTTTACGTGCCTTTTGACTGTGCCGCTAATTGAAAAGTGTGCCTTTTGACTGTGCCGCTAATTGAAAAGTGTGCCTTTTGTCTGTGCTGCCAATGGAAAAGTGTGCCTTTTGTCTGTGCTGCCAATGGAAAAGTGTGCCTTTTGACTGTGCCGCTAATTGAAAGTGTGCCTTTTGACTGTGCCCCTAATTGAAAAGTGTGCTTTTTGCAGTGCCGCTAAATGAAAAGTGTGCCTTTTGACTGTGCCGCTAATTGAAAAGCTTGTCTTTGCACTGTGCCACTAAACTGTGCCTATATTTAAAAATGTGTTTTGGTTTATAAATGTTGCTTACGTTTTAAATGCGGCTTGCTGTGCAACCGTTTTTGTAAGGAAAAACCATGAATAAACGTTTTATTAGATCAAGACTGTGTTTAATGCAAAGTTGCCGCTCATTCCATGACTTAGAGATGGTGCTGATGGCGTCATTTCTGGTGAGTTCAGTGGTGGCGCTCAGTGAGGAAGGGCCTAATGGAGACACCGCCCTGAACCGTTTGAGTCATTCAATACAGCTTACTGCCATACATATGGTGAGTGTGCGTGTGTGCGACACTGGTAGGTACAGACCTCTCTGATCTCCACAGCCTTGACTGTAAGCAAAGTCACTGACATATCAATTGAATCAATGACGAATTCCAAATAAACATTTTTTTTAGGATGGCTCTAAATTAGATTTGGTTGGATGGACCAGGAACCCTAACCTTTCAAATATGTATTTGGTTGATGAACCCGATTCCTCATCTGCCTCTTGAGTGTTACTTATGATTAAAATATCGTCTAGATAAGTCATTTACAATTCTAAACTCAATCATTTTGAGTTGTTACTCATCCAAGTGCTGAAAAAACAAAACGCATTTTCGTTCCTTATCAAAATTTCCATTCGCATCATACAGTTCCTTTGCAAAATGACCGTTCCCAGCCACCTTATCTTCACAAGGCTATACTGCCTAGCAATTAAATCACGTGCAGCTCTGTTCTCACCAGATATTCATCATGTGACCATTTACACAGTGTTTCCTTGTTCACCTGTTCCCATGGTTTGATCTGTCTGTCGCTAGCTGGTAGCTTCCTCCCAAACCCTGGCGGAGCACTTAACATCCAGTCCCAGGCTATAGGATGTTTCCACTGGTGGGAGAGTCCTTTATTTATGTCCTTTATTTATGTCCTTTATTTATTTTGCTATCTGTTTCTACTCGCTTGTCTATCTATTCCGACACTCTTTATTTCTTTTTTCTCTCACTGTTCTTTTATTGTTAAATCAAAAATACGAAGTTGTACAAGAATGGAAATATGTATGTATGTATTAGGTACTAAAGTACAACACTATTGTACTTACTTCTAACAAAAATAAACACAAAAAAAGAACGGGTGTCAAGGGAGATGGTGAGAAGTCTGGAAAATGGGATTAGGAGGCAGAGATCAGCCATGATTGAATGGCAGTGGATCTCCAATAACTAATAATCCCTCATTCAAAACATCCATTATTGATAAAAACTTTTATCCATTGGGAAAGATTAGGAATTAAAACAATGGGAGATATGTATGATATGGGAAAACTTATATCATTCCAACAATTACAACTAAAATATAATTTGAAAAAAACTCAATTTTTCAAATATCTTCAAATTCAAGTTTATTTGAAGAAATATATACAAGGATATCAAACCCTAACCCCAGATTTATTGGAGAAATGAATGAATAGAAAGGCAGAATCAAGCAATTTAATATTTTACTTAAATAATATAATTTTAAATACAGAATCACCAACGACCGAGGCAATTAGAAAGGACTGGTTACAACAGTTATTGATAAAAATTCCTAATGATACATGGGGAAAAAATATTATATGTAAATAAATGTTCAATTAATGTAAGACATAACCTAATTCAATTTAAAAATTTACATAGATTATATTATTCGAAAACTAGACTGAATAAAATATTCTCAAATGTTTCCCCCATCTGTGACAAATGTCTAATTTAAAATGCCACTATAGCACATTCCTTTGTCTCTTGTATAAAACTGTATTAATTTTGGAATGAAATATTTGGAATTTTTACAAAACTATTTAACACAAAATTGAACCCCAACACAGATCTCATTATCTTTGGTTCAATGGGAGAGGGACGTAAACTAACTATATTCCAAGAAGCCTTTCTTAATTACGGTCTAATAACAGCAAAAAAACGTATACTCAAATTTTGGAAAAACGCAACCACGCCAATATTCAAAATGTGGATGTCAAATATGTCTGAAACGCTTCATCTTGAAGAAATGAGATTTCTCCTACGAGGCAAAGTAGACGAATTCTCAAAGACTTGGTCTCCTTTTATCAACTTTTTACAAGCATATGGTGCAACATAACATAACCTTAGAAATTAAATGGTTTGGAACCGGGTGACGGATGGGCAAAAATGCGAAATAGGTAGATCTCTCCTAATCTCTCTTTACTTTCTCCTTCTATTTCAATCTTTTCAGCTTCTCTTCGATGTCCTTTATTTCTTTTGCTATCTGTTTCTACTCGCTTGTCTATCTATTCCGACACTCTTTATTTATTTTTACTCTCACTGTTCTTTTATTATTAAATCAAAAATACGAAGTTGTACAAGAATGGAAATATGTACGTATGTATTAGGTACTAAAGTATAACACTATTGTTCTTACTTCTTACAAAAATAAACAAAAAAAAAGAACGGGTGTCAAGGGAGATGGGGAGAAGTCTGGAAAATGGGATTAGGAGGCAGAGACCAGCCATGATTGAATGGCAGTGGACCCTATGGGCCAAATGGCCCAATTCTACTCCTATATCTTATGAACGTTACCTTTATTCTATTCATGATAACCATCCGATCGATATCTTCTGCAAAGAAGGATAAATGAGAAATATACCAAGTTAAAAGTAGAAGAATAAAATTTTCTGATCAGCACCAAAAGTATAAACTAATTATACAAATCAAAACTCTCCAGGAAACAAGCCATTGAGATTTTCTTACATCTTAGTGCAGGGTCATAGATTGTAAATCATAGTTCGCAATATATCTTTTGTATATTTAGCTCTAATGGCATTTACCATATTGTATTGTTCTAGGCATTATTTGGACTAATTCCATTTCTTAATACTAAATTAATGAAATTAATAATATTATTTTTTTGACAGTTCAGACAATGAATGACTTTCCATTAAAAACGCAACTACGCCTATTACCTTCATTATCTTTCGCCCTATCTATCGAACCACCTGCAGAAAGTGTTTGAGCCCACCCAGAAATTTGTGGGTATAATACTAAAGATATAGTTGGTAAAATGTATTTATACGCAGATGACGTATTATTATATTACAAACCCTGAAATTAATATTACATATTTGCCAAATCTTATCTCAATTTGGCTAATTCTTGGGATATAGAATTAATTTAAATAAAAGTGAAATTATGCCAATAACGGATCTAAACCCACATACATTACAACAATCTCCTTTTAAATCAGTATATGAAAAAAATAAATATGTTGGAATATATGTGTAAGAAATATACTTCTTTATTTAAATTAAATGTTCCTCCTTTACTTAATAAACTGCATAGGAATATTCAGTATTGGAAAACACTTCCCATCGCAATGCTTGTAAGAATTAATGCCATTAATATTGTTTTCCTTCCACGATTACTGTACTTATTTCAATCAATTCCGATATATATCCCAAAAATATATATTAAACAACTTGATTCCATTGTTACGTTTTATTTGGGATTACAAGAACCATATAATAAGTAAAAACATTTATGTAAATCCAAGATGAATGAATGGAGGATTAGTCTTACCAAATATTTTATCTTATTTTTGGGTCAGTTAATATTAAAAATATGACCTTCTGGTTGGAAGATATGGATCAACAACCAGGCTGGTTAAAGATGGAAACAGGAAGATTGTTTACCTTGTGAAGTTGGCTCGATCTTGTGAACCCCTAAAAAATTGAATAAAAAAACTTATAGTGAAAATCCGATAATGTATAGTGATATACGAACTTGGAAACAATTAAAAATAACTTTAAAATTTGATAATTTATCACTCCTTCTCCCCATTGTAAATAATCCTTCATTTAAACCTTATGTGTTGGATAAAGGTTTCGTACAATGGGAAAACCATGGACTTAAAAAGGTGGACCACTTTTATCAAAAAACATTTTCTTTCATTTCAGGAGTTAGAATAGAATTATGGACTATACTCAAATAATTTTATTAGATATTTATAACTTGGTGATGATGATGTTAAATCACATATACAATAATGTAGACTTTGGGAGCGAGAAATCCTTGACGAATGTTTGAATAAACATCCTAACAGAAAAATTAATATCTCACATCTATACTATCCTTTTAGATAGTGAGGTCCCGTCAACAGAACTACATTGACAGCATGGGAAAATTAATTGGCTCAACCCATAATGAAATATATATGAGATGAAAGTTTACAACATATACACCAATGCTCGTTAAATGACAGACACTCCTTAATTCAATTTAAAGTACCACATAGACTGCACTATCCGAAAACAAAATTAAACTCAATTTTTCCACATATCTTTCCTATGTGTCAAATGTCAATATTTAGAAGCTAATTCAACTCATACTTTTGTAAACTGTATAAAAATTTAAACATTTTTCACGGATATGTTTTAAATTATTTCTGAAGTTGTTAATATCCAATTGAACTCTGATCCAAAACTAATAATATTAGGAATATCAGAATAAAACATAAAACTTACAATAAACCAAAGACATTTACTTGATTATAGTATATTTGGGAAAAATATAATATTATCATTTTAGAAAAACCCAACAACCCCCACAATTAAAATGTGGATTATGGAAATGTCTGAAACCTTACATTTGGAAAAAAATAGACTTGTCTTAATTGACAAATCAGAACTATTTGCAAGAATATGGTCTCCATTTACTGATTTTCTGAAAGGGTAAATTGGTTCAGCACTGAAGCTTGGCTGAAACTTGAATCCAGGACTGGATGAATAATCACACTCTAGAATCTACGGACCTATCTCCAAAATTGTGCCATTGATAATCTTTGTTATTTATTTTTCTCCCTTCCCTCTCTACTAGCATAGTTTCATTTTTCTCTTCCCTTATTTCTTTTCTCTCTATAGATTTATCTTTCAAAGAAATCTATAACAAATAAACAGAAGCTGCGTTAATATGTAACGGGTAAACAAGTTGTTTTTCGGTTATGATATGTATATGCTTCTAATAAAAATATTAAAAAACAGAACGTAACTATGCCATGAGAATAGTCACACTGCTTCACCCTTGAGATACTAAATGTAACGGCACTGCAAATGTTGGCTAATCTGTGATTGGGTTTCCATGCAGAGAAGGGAGGCGCAGATGGTAGAATCCCACAACACCAGAGACCCAGGTTCGATCCTCAACTCTGCTCAGTCTACCTAAACCTACCTGATCTCCCAATTGCTAAACACTTTAATTCGCCATCCCATTCCCATACTGATCTTTTTGGCCTGGGCCTCCTCCAATGTCAGAGTCAAGCCATGCACAAATTGGAAGCAGCAGCACCACATATTTCACTTGAGTAGCGGTATGAATATTGACTTCAAATAACCCTTGGTTTCCCTCTCTCTCTCCATCCCTCCCCCTTCCAAATTCCAATTAGATCAGGCGCCGTTCCAAATAGTCATGCGTGCGGATCAGATGCAGCCTGCATCGGCACGGAGCGACGGAACAACGGTGGAGGGCATCGACACATCGCCTAGTCAAGCTGACCACTGTAACTCCAACCCACTGCCACCTCCTGGTGAATGTGTCTTATTGGCCAAGTTGACGCGCTCACATTTTTAATAACTCTGAACTAGAATGGCACAAGATGTCGCTAGAAACATGGCGACTCTCGTGTAGTGCCTCAATGTGATCTACTAATCTCACACTCTTGTACTTAAGTATGGTTGTGCCCCATTTACAACAAGATTGTTAATGAATTTGTACAAAATATGAGTTTCACTCTACCTAGGTACATGAGACAATAAATTAAAATTGAATCATTAAATGTGGGAAACATAGAAAAAGGCTTTCAAAACTATGCACCTTTTGGTGACTACTTCATTTCAAGTATTATGTTCACTTCCCAATAAATTGCTGTTTCCTTATGGATATCTCAGAGCATAATGATTTGTATTTACTTTGCACGTGTGGAATTTCTGCAGCAGGTTCAGCAAGTGCAACATGATCATCAAAGAGCACTATTTGAGATTTCCTTTTCTTCGTCTTCCCTCTGATCTAACATCAATAACAATAAAGAAAAGTATATGAATGCACAAAAACAAACAAAAAACTGTGAATTATCCATGGTTGGCATGGGGAATTAAAGGAGTTAACAAGCACATAAGTTGTCAGATATAGTTTATGACCTAAAGAATGGGTGCATTTAAAACTCAAAGGAGAACCAATACATTGATAAAGACATGCCAGATGGAATACAAGACAAGGTGTGCAAAATCATGAGGATGAATGCACAGCCTTTTACCCAGAGTAGGGGAAATCAAGAACCAGGGGACATAGATTTAAGTTGAGGGCAAAACGCAAGAGGAACTGGAGGATCGACCATTTCCACAGGGTGGTGCGTATATAGAAGCAACTGCCAGAGGAGATAGTTAAAACGTGTACTATAATAGCAGTTTAAACAAAACACTTGGACAGGTACATGTGGCCAGGAAAGATTTGAAGAGCTAAGGGCCAAATGTGAGCAAATGGGACAAGAAATCATCTCGCTTGGCAAGGATAAGGCAAGGCCAGTTTCCATACCTCGAATGTTGAGAACATAAAATGGTCTCCAGTAAGAAAATGCTAAATATGGCAGGTGTGGGCCCTTACAGGCAGAGGCAGAAGAATTAAAGATGGGGATGGCAGAGAGGTTAAATAAATACTTAAAGTTTGCCTTAAATAAATAATATAGGTAAACGAGAGAACAAAAAGCCAGTGAGAATGAGAAATGGAAGGAACAGAGACTTAGTCAATAAAACTGAATAAAGAGTAGTCGGCAGGATTAACTATAAACCTTTACGCACGACATGTAATGCTAAGGCTCTATAAGGAGAGATGCAATGCTGAAGCTCTATAAGGTGCTGGTCAGCCTGTATTTGGAGTACTGTGGGTAAATTTGGACCCCATATCTGAGGAACGATGAGCTGGCTCTGGAGAGGATCCAGAGGAGGTTTATAAGAATGATCCAGGAATCAGTGGGTTAGCACATGATGAGCGTTTGACAGTACTGGGCCTCTACTCGCTGGGGTTTTGAAGGATGAGGGGCATCACATTGAAACTTACAGAATAATGAAAGGCATAGATGGAGTGAATGTGGAAAGGATTGATGACCCTATTACCTCTATAGGGTATTAACTGACGTGTGTCAAACAAGACTCTAAACCGAGGTTTAATTTAATTTATTACGACAATCTTTATTAACACTCGAGTAACTTAAAACATGCATGCAAACACTTGACTTCTAACAACTTCTCATCTACTTTACTATTTCAACTTGTCACTTCTTAAACTAAATCACAAAGTCAGATATTGCCCCTATGAATGAATTGGACAAATTCACTCTGTTGGTAGGGGGTTTGGCTTCAATGAGCTTTGAACTCAGGTCCCACCTTGTGATGATTGTTCCCGGGTTGTCGCTGCCCATGTCTAAGACCGCCCTTCTTTTATACTAATTTTCCTTCAATCTCATAAAGGAAGCACTTGTCTTATTTTCATTCTTTTTTTTAAATTTATTTTTATTAGAGGCCATATGTATTACAAATAATATGATAATTTTTTCAGATATACATATTACATCTTTCCAAAATTATATAAATATTACCAAGCCATATATATAGGCCTCAATTTTTTTTAATAGTGTGAAGAAGAAAAAAAAGTAAAGAAAGAATAGAGATTAATTTAAAGAGTGTGATTATAATTTTGATTAGAAGAGAAAAAGAGAGAGAAAAAAAAGGAAAACAAAGGAAAAAAAACATGTAGCTAATAAACAATTATTATACTTAAAGATGAAAAAAAAACAGTATACATCTTAACAATGAATGGAACAATTTCTAATTATAATATATAGAGACAAGTATATAAATCTCAGATTAAACATTTTCGTTTGATCTTACCACCGGGTACCTGTTGAGTTTCAATGCTGAGCCCAGCAACCCCTTCATATAATCAGTGAATGGAGACCATATTTGTTCGAAAAGCTCGTGTTTATCCATTAGGATAAACATAATTCTCTCCAATTTCAATGTCTCCAACATTTCCACATTTTAATTGTAGGGGATAATGGTTCCTTCCAAAATTGTAATACTAATTTTTTTCCAATTATTAAACAATAATCCAGAAAGTTTCTTTGATTTGCTGTAAATGTTTGATTTGAATCTGAAACACCAAATATTATTAATTTTGGGTCAGGAATTAAAGTGATCTTAAGAACTATGGAAATAATTTTGAAAATCTCAGTCCAATAACTATTAAGTTTTGTACATATTACAAAACTATGAGTTAAATCAGCTTCTATGTGCTGAAATTTATCACACAATGGTGATATATTAGGAAAAAATCTATTTAATTTATTTTTTGAGTAATGTAATCTATGTAATACTTTGAATTGTATCAAAGTATGTCTGGCATTTAATGAACAGCGATGTATTCGTTGTAAGCTTTCTTCCCAAAAACCTTCTAATATCGGTAAACCAGTCTTATTTTCATTCTCATCATACAGTTCCTTTGCAAAATAGCCGTTCCCAGCCACCTTATCTTCACAAGGCTATACTGCCTAGCAATTAAATTACGTGCAGCTCTGTTCTCACCAGATGCTCATCATGTGACCATTTTCACAGTGTTTCTTTATTCACTTGTTCCCAGAGTTTTGATCTGTCTGTCTAGCAAGTAGCAGCCTCCCAAACTCTGTTGGGATACTTAACATCCAGTCCCAGGCTATAGGATGTTTCCACTGGTGGGAGAGTCTTGGACCAGAGGTCCTAATCTCGGGTTTAAATGGCGCTCTTTTTGAAAGAGGAGGTGGAAGAATTTCAGTAGTCATATGGCATTTAATCTGTAGAATTCTTGGCCGCAGAGGGCTGGGAGGCCAAATCAGTAGATATTTTTAAGGCGGAGATGGACAAATGCTTGATTATAACGGGTGTCAAGTGAGATGGGGAGAAGGCTGGGTAATGTGATTAGGAGGCAGAGATCAGCCATGATTGAATGGCAGTGGACCCAATGGGCCAAATGGCCCAATTCTACTCCTATAACTTGTGAACTTTACCTGCATTATGTTGTAGATAACATTTGTTTAGAATTTATAAATTACGTTTACATTAACTGAAAACATCAGTTTAGAAATTGATATGAATATTATTCAAATTGATTGCTGTTTTAAAAAAATAGTGCATCTATATCACTACCTACCAAGTTCATGATTTTCATTAATCTGCTTGTGTTTGTTTTTTTTCATTTCTTCCTTACCACTGTGTTTACAAAGAAAAAAATATACATATGTTTTAATAATTTTAACATTTTAATTAATTAATTCCCAGTCAATATTTATGCTGGCAATGCCATCACTGATTTCCCATACTTAATTTCAGCAATTAATACAGCTGTATCTCTCTGTAAGTTGGTGGTTCTCACAGGAAAGACACCCGAGAATGCATTTGTCTACTTGGGTACTGCAACAAATCCTCTCACCAGGACATGGAGGGTCGCAGGATGAAATTTGTCGGACATGTACTCAGAATGTCACCAGAAAGTGCCACTAAGATAGCAATGATTATGGCGAGCTGACGGAAGAAGGAAAAGAGGCCGACCAAAACTCACATGGAGGTGAAAATTCCAGAAGGGTTTGGAAGCCCGAGACGCTAACCTATCGAGGGTGGAAGACATTGCACATCACGGAACAGAATGGCGATGGCTTGCCGACCAATGCACTCAACAGTGTGGGAGGAACTAAGCCCAAGTCTAAGTCCAGCAACTACCTCTTAAGGTGCAAACTTTCAAATTCTCAAAACACTAGTTTTATGATTCAAGCAGCATACTCGGTCAAACTCTTGATTAGAACAGGAATGAGGATGGACTCTCGCTCTCACTCTCGCCCTCTCACACTCTTCTCTCTCTCTCTCTCTCTCTCTCTCTCTCTCTCTCTCTCTCTCTCTCTCTTTCCTTCCAAAAACTTTATTCGACACAATCATATGATGCAACACATCAAAACATAATCAAAATAACACTATATCAAACAAATCATTGTAGTACAACAGTACATGCATTGTTTACAATACTCTCAACCCCACGCGGTGATCAGCGTTGACGGAAGGCCTCCAGAGTCCCCGTGGACACCGCGTGTTCCCTCTCCAGGGACACACATGTGCATGGACGTAGGCCCGGAAGAGGGGCAGGCAGTGGATTCTAGCCTGACCATCGACTGCCCGCTGCCTGGACCCGCAAATGGCCATCTTGGCCAGGCCCAGGAGCAAGCCGACAGTTAAGTCCTCCCCCCCCCCCCACTCGGCTCTCTCCACTCCCCGCATTGTGTCCGAACACCAGGACCCCCCTTAGGCAACGACCCCGACGAAATAAAACTTGGCCAGAGCGTGCCATGGGGGGGGGGGGGGGGGGGGGGGTCTCTACGTACATGTATCTCCGCAGAGTCCTGAGACGGAGAGCCGCCACCTGGGTACGTATGTATACCAAGGACTGGCCGCCCTCCTCTAACGGCAGACTCAGGACTGCCGCGGAAACCCAGTGCTTCCTATTTCCCCAAAAATAAACCTTCCAGCTTCTTTTGTAAAGCTGGTTTATGACCAACACCCTCCCACAAAAGGAAATAACTCCAAGCAGGCCTGAATAGCGCACCAGCTGGGCGACCACTTTCGTCTCCAACTCCTGCCAGTTTGCCGGCCAAGCATCCTCAGTGGGATTCAGGCACACCCCCAGATAGAGGAGGTGCGTGGTACTCCAGGCAAACATTACCATCTCCTCTGGCAGGGAGTCTACCTGCCACTGACCCACTAAAAGTCCAGAGCACTTACTCCAGTTAATCCTAGCAGAAGATGCAGCCGAGAAAATCTCCTGGCAGTCACGCATCCTCCGCATGTCACCAGGATCAGTAAAAATAAGGAGTACATCACCGGCATACGCCGAAAGTACCACCCCCACCCTCGGGCCAGGTAGGGCCACTCCTGTCAACCTCCTCCTCCGAAGACACAGGAACGGCTCCACGCAGACTGATTACAACTGGCCAGACATGGGGCACCCCTGGCGGACCCCCCTCCAAAATGAAAAGGAGACAACAACGCACCATTAACCTTCACAAGGCACTCCACCGCAGCATACAGAAGCCGGACCCGGGCCACGAAATGCGGTCCAAACCCAAACGCTTGCAACGTCCCGAAGAGGTATTCATGCTCTACCCTATCAAAAGCCTTCTCCTGATCAAGGCTAGATGAATCAGGTCGCTAACCAGGTGGATGTTTTTCTGAATGAACCGGCCAGGAACTGTACAGGACTGGTCAGGATGAATCAGTTCAGGCAGCACGGAGCCCAGGCGATTTGCCATTGCCCGTGCAAAAACATTATACTCTGTACTTAGGTGAGAGACCGCGTGCCAGTTCTTCAACGCCAGTTCACCCTTCTTGGGCAGCAAGAGGACAACTGCCTTACGCCACGAGAGGGGCATCTCCCCGGTTGCCAGGCTCTCCCCCAGAACCAACATATAGGCACCCCCGAGGATATCCCAGGAAGCTCTAACAAACTCTACCGTCAACCCATCCAGCCCGGGGGACTTACCCCTCCTGATGCAAGGCACGAGTCAACTCTTCCAAAGATAAGGGGCCATCAAGAAGATCGGCCACCTCCCTATCTACAGTCGGTAGACCCTCCCACAGATCTTGCTGAGCCTCCCCGCTGAAACCATCTGCAGAGCACCATAAAAGGACCGGACTAAAGCGTTGATCCTCTCCGGATCTGTGACAGGGCAGCACTACGAGCTGTTTGCGAGCTCCCCGCCCTTTCTCCAGAGAGTAAAAGAAAGAGGAGGCTTTCTGCATGATCTGGATCTGCTCGATCCAGATCATGCTGCATCTGGACCCGCGACCTCAGGTAAGCGCCTCGGGACCGCTCAAGCAGCAGGCTCCTCAAAACTTCCTTCTTCTTCTGAAACTCTTCCCATTCGCATGACTCTTCACCAAACCGACCCAGGCGAGACTCTGCGTCCAGTATCTCCCGCTCAAGCCTCTCGACCGCTGAGTCCCGCCTTCCAGTCGACCCCCACGTATATTCCTTACAAAAGAGACGGATATGACCTTTCCCCACATCCCACCACTGCCTAAGGAAGAGAAGCACCTCTGCTTCTCCCTCCACTTCACCCAAAACCGACTCAATGGCTCCCGGAAACACCGATCCTCCAGCAACCTGCTGTTTAAGTGCCAGTATGCAGACCCAGCCCGAGCGTGCGCTGGATTGAAATCCACATGCACCAGACAGTGGTCCGAGCACGGCACCAGCCGCATTGAGGCCGCTGAGACACGGGAAACAAACGTTCAGGAAATATATATTCGATCAATGCGGGAACTACCACCCTCAGACCTCCGCGAAAAAAGCAGTGGAATCAGGGTTGAGGTTCCGCCACGCATCAACCAACTCAAAGGAGTCAATCAACCCTCTCAGCTTCCTCGCTACAGCAGGGGCACACTGAGTACCAGAACGGTCTTGTGCCTCAAGTGTGCAATTAAAGTCCCCACCAAGGAAAATACAGTCTCCCCTATCAATAGTGCTCAACAGAGCAAGTCACCTCCTGAAGTAGGCCGGCCTGCATCGTGCCGGAGCTAGGGGCGTACTCGTTAATGAAATGCAACGGCATGCCATCCAGGCTCACGGCCAGATGGAGCAAACGTCCTGGCACCACTTGTTGCACTTTTATATTTTTTGGCAGAAACGTTGGGGCCAACAGAAAGGCCACCCGACTCGAATTCGAGCTGAGATGTCTCATGTAGACCCCCCCCCTTCCCACTCCAGTCGCCAGGTAGGTTCGTCACTAACAACGGTGTGCGGCTCTTGCAGAAAACACACCGCAAATTTTCCCTCTCTAAGGACGGATAAAAGCTGAAATCTGCGAAAACTCGCTCTACTCCCGTTTAAAGTTAATGTAGCTACTGTGACTGTGCAGGCACACTAGATTGAGACCCTCACAATCCGCGTAGACTTCAAAACTCTCTCTCTGAGGAACTGCAAAAAGTCCTCAAACTGGCTCTTCTCGGAGTCAAGAAGATCACTATCTTTGTTGCCAAGGACAGCCTCGAGAGTCTAAATCAAAACTGGCCAATCCGCCCACAGCTTTTTAGCAGCCTTCTTTTTTGTTCTGATGGTACGGTTTGTTTATAGGAACTCTCGCACCTCACAGATAACACTTGCCTGAGACACAACAAGCTTCTCAGCACAGCGCCCAGAGTCATTGTCAGAAATCGGAAGACCAGAACTCTCTGAAAGTTCGCTACACAAACTATCCTTGTCATTCTCCCCCACCTCCGGCAAGCCACCACCCCCAGGATCAATGTCGGGGAAGGTTCCCGATACCCGACTGCAACAAGTAGCAATGTTACGAAATTTTGAGATTTTAAAAATCAAGTCTGCAATTTATCCCATCAGATAAAGCATAAAAATAAGCTTAATTTGACACCTAATTCACTTTCATATCTTCAGTATTAAGAAAGTTATGACCATTTTCATACTCGGAAATTAGCATCTTATTCCCCATTGCCTTTCAATTGACAACTCAAAAGCAGTGATCTAGAACAGTCAAAAGCCCATAACTTCCTTAAAAATTAAGAGAACTCAATGAAATTTCCAGCAATTATAGATTGAAGCATTCTGAAACAAATATGAAACAATCTTACTTGGATAACCTGAAATTAAAGCATATAATTAGTTAGTTATCTAATTGTAGCTATTTACAAAATTCAATGAGTAGATCTAAACATCTATCCATTTCTTAAGAAAAGATTGTGGCGGTCCCTGGGGTGTAGGCCACTCCATGGATCATCCCCCTCGCCGATGGAAGGACAGGGGCGTTGGTCTGCTACGGGGTTTACTGTTGAGACTCTCCAGTGGTAGGGATAAGGGTGTGCTGGTGTGCTCTCGAGCGGTTAGAGATAAGGTGTCCTTGTGTGCTCTCGAGCGTTAAGAATTAAAAAGCTTCTTTCGAATCTGCCTGGCGTTCGGTCTTTTCCTGACCTTGACCAGGCCACTACACTGGTGACCCCACGTCGTTCATCACGCATCGTGATGGATAATAACGCTGTTGTGCTGAAGCTCCCAACTCTGTGGACCGAAGAACCCGAAACCTGGTTCCAGCAGGCTGAGGCACAGTTTGCTGAGAGAGGTATCACGCAGGATGAGACTAAATATTATTATGTGGTTAGCTCGCTTGACCAACTAACTGCGCGGCGAGTTAAGCCTTTCCTCAACCCCCCCCCCCCCCCCCCCCCGGTTACAAACAAATATGCTGGCCTTAAAGCATTTCTCATCAGGAAGTTTGGCCTGGGTGACGAGGCCGAGCGGGCAGCTCCCATTTTCAGAATGGACGGTCTGGGCGACCGCCGGCCGTCTGCCCTCCTGGAAGACATGCTCACCCTGATGGGGGACCATAAGCCGTGCTTTCTGTTTAAATATGCCTACCTGCAGCAGCTGCCTCCCGACATTCGCATGCAGCTCGCCAGGGATCCGTTTACCGACATGCAGGCGCTGGGTGAACAAGCCGACGAGCTGTGGAATTCTCACCATCACAACCTGGAAGCAGTGGACGTCCTTCCAGAGGCGTTTGGAGACTCAGAGCAGGTCGGGTCCGCTATCCACCGCGTCTTCACCGCTCCCAGTCGGCCACCGCGGCAAAATCCGGCGGCCATTGCGAATTCCACAGCAGGCAAGTCCTTCCAGCACGGTCAGCCTGCATTTCAAACCAATGCCAGCAGAGGTCGCTGGCGTTCAAACCAGCCAAATTGGCTTGCAGTTCCACCAGACGCCAGCAGGGGCCACTGGCGCTCAAACCAGCCTAATTCGCCTGCAGTTCAACCAGACGCCAGCAAAGTTGTTTGGTGTTATTACCATCGCCGCTGGGGAGCTGCAGCCAGGCTTTGTCGCCCACCCTGTTCGTTCTGGGGAAAGTAAAGGGCCGGTCGTCAGTGATTCCTTCGGCGGCCGGCACGATTCATCGCGTTTTCCCTTGGGATTGCCGCAGTGGGGGACGTTTCCTCGTCGACACTGGTGCGGAAGTGAGTGTTCTCCCTCCCTCCATCGCCGACATCTGTGCGGGAAAACAAGGCCCCCTCCTCACCGCGGCGAACGGGAGTGCTATTCGCACCTACCGGTTTCGCACCATCCCCCTCAACTTTGGCCGTAACTCGTTTTCGTGGAGGTTCGTCATTGCAGACGTTTCCCAGCCGCTGCTGGGCGCCGACTTCCTTCAAGCCCATTCACTGCTCATGGATGTCAAGCGGCGGCGCCTGATGCACTCTGTCACGCTGGAGGCGGTCTTCCTCCGTACTGGTGATCCTGTAGTACACCCTGATGGCCCCCTGTCATCCGTGGATGCGACTTTCGCGCGCATCCTGGCAGATTTTCCCGGCATTCTCGAACCCCACTTCCGCTCCTCCACCACGGAGCACGGGGTGGAGCACCATATCCCCACTACTGGCCCGCCTGTGCACGCCCGGGCACGTCGTCTCGCCCCAGACAAGCTCCGTCTAGCTCGGGAGGAGTTCCGCCAGATGGAGACGATGGGCATTGTGCGTCCCTCCGACAGCCCATGGGCCTCACCGCTCCACATGGTCCCTAAAAAGAACGGGGACTGGCGCCCGTGCGGGGCTTACCGTCGCCTGAATAATGCGACCGTCGCCGACGGATATCCGGTTCCACACATTCAGGACTTCAATGCCCATCTGGCTGGAGCATCCGTATTTTCCAAGGTGGACCTCGTGCGAGGGTACAATCAAATTCCGGTCCGCTCCGACGATATCCCGAAGAGGGCCATTATGACACCGTTTGGTTTATTCGAATTTGTGCGGATGCCGTTTGGGTTGAAGAACGCCGCGCAGGCCTTTCAGCGGCTTATGGACTGCGTGTGCCGCGGATTGGACTTTGTCTTTGTGTACCTGGACGACATACTAGTGGCCAGTCGCTCGAGGCAGGAGCATTGCACCCACCTCCGTCAACTGTGTCAGCGCCTCAGCGATTTCGGTTTAGTTATTAACGCGTCCAAGTGCTGTTTCGCTGTGACGGCTATCGATTTCCTGGGCCACCGCGTGACTCAACAAGGGGTGGTGCCTCTGCCGACCAGCATGGACGCTATCCGCAGGTTCCCCCGTCCCCCGTTCCACAACCACCTGTGCTCGAGCATTGTTGGCGCACTGTATCGCCCGGTTCGGTGTTCCACTGGACATGACTTCCGACCGGGGGCGTCAGTTCACGTCAGAGCTGTGGTCGGCCGTGGCACGCCTCCTAGGTGTTCGGCTGCACCACACGACAGCGTACCAACCACAGTCGAACGGACTAGTGGAGCGGTTTCACCGACAGCTTAAGGGTGCCCTAAGTGCGCGGCTCACTGACCCAGACTGGGTAGACGCTCTACCGTGGGTTTTGCTGGGGATACGCACCGCACCCAAGGAGGACTTGGCCTCCTCCTCTGCCGAGTTGGTGTATGGGTCTCCGTTAACGGTACCTGGGGAGTTCATCCCGCCGGCACGTGGCCAGGTGGAGCAGCCTTAGGACGCTCTGCAACGTCTTCGGCAGATGGTGGGCAAGCTGGCGCCGGTGCCCACTTCTCGTCATGGGTCCTTCCGTCCGCACGTTCCCTCTGCTCTGGAGGACTGCCAGTTTGTTTTTCTGCGCAGGGATGTACATCGGACACCTCTACAGCGGCCATATGAAGGTCCATTCCGGGTCTTGGAACAGGGCTTGTCGACGTTCCTCCTGGACATGGGGGGTCAGCGTGAGACTGTTTCAGTTGCGCGGTTGAAGCCGGCACATATTGATATTGATCGGCCGGCGCTAGTAGCGCTGCACCGTAAGCGAGGGCGGCCTCTGTCTAGGGTACCTCCTCCTCTGGCTACTGCGTCCCCCGCACTTGTTGACCAGGCGCCTGTTCCGGGCCCAAGCGTTGTGCGCACCTGGTCTGGCCGCCGTGTACGCCCTCCTGTCCGTTTCTTACCTCGGGTACTTGGGGGGGGGGGGGGGGGGTCCTGTGGCGGTCCCTGGGGGGTAGGCCACTCCTTGGATCATCCCCCTCGCCGATGGAAGGAGAGGGGCGTTGGTCTGCTACGGGGTTTGCTGTTGAGACTCTCCAGGGGTAGAGATAAGGGTGTGCTGGTGTGCTCTCGAGCGGTGAGAGATAAGGTGTCCTTGTGTGCTCTCGAGCGTTAAGAATTAAAAAAGCTTCTTTCGAATCTGCCTGGCGTTCGGTCTTTTCCTGACCTTGACCAGGCCACTACAAGATAAACTTTTTTTTTAATTGCCTAAGTGTCCAAATAACATTCACACAATAATCCACAATATAACATAATTTTTAAATCTCATTTTGGTGAATTCCTGGGCCAAATGGAAGGAATTTAGTGTTTAATGCCCGTAAATTAATGGCCATTTAAATCAACTAGCGAGTGGGTTTTAGTGGAATGCGGTGGATTGGAACGTTGTGGTTTGCGGTGACGTCGGTATGAAAAATACAGCCCGTTAATACATTTTTTTTGGACCCCATATCGCAACATGAACATATTATTAAAGCCTCCATAAAAAACAAATTTAATATAAAAATAAACTGTGTACCTTTTTTTCTCCCCTACGTAAAATCTTTCCCGTTATCGGCGCTCACGGCTTTTGAATGTGATTTTTAAATTACTCTAGATAATAAATAATCTAGCGTAATTTAAACATACCTTCATTAATGAAATGTCGGAGCGATTTTTCTTCCGCAACGAAATCGCCCGACATTGATCGATTTGCCAGTCTGAAGAAAAACGACACTTTAAGTCCGCCCCCCTCTGAAAGGCGCCAAAGTCACGCTCACGGGGAGCGGCGGAACTGCAGCGCTGCTCAAGGTAAGTTTTGTAACATACCTACAACAAGCAGCCCACTGAATGGCTGGGCTCCTGCACTCTACCATCACCCTCCACGTCTGGGCCTGGGGAAGAAAAAACAAGAGGCACCCCCAGGGCCCGTGGCACACTCGCACCCCCGGAATCTAAAAGAGTATCGTCACCCGAAATAGGCCCGACCTCCACAGCACCTAGAGCATCCCCCCACAGGCAACATCCAGAGAATCTCCACTTGCTTTTAGACTCTCCCCTGCTAACGCAGCCGGTGAGGCAGCAGCGTCTCAGGGGGCACACTACCAGGGGAGCCAGCCCCATCATCTGGCGTGCCAGCACCCTCCGTAGGCCTCTGAAACGAGGTGACCTCCTCCGCCCCAGAGGGCACACACCCAGGGGAGCTAGCCTCAACACCCGATGAGATAACTCCCACGGAGGGCCCCTGAGACGAAGGGACATCCACCCGCCCTGATGACACAACTCCAGAGGAGTCAACCCCAGCACCTTGTCTTGTGGCACCCGCTGAAGATCCCTGATAAGGAGTCCCAATCTCCGACCCGGAAGACTCCAGTTCAAGACCAGCAGCCACATCAGTGGTGGAAGGTCTGGAGAAAGACATCCCCCAAGGTTTGGACCCACGCCCTTGCTCGTCCTCGCCAGGTACATGCCTCCTCTTTGTCCCACTAGCATGCGGCGGTACGGTTACCTCCATAAAGGAAGGGTCTTCCACCTCCACATTACCGACTGCCACATTACCGCCCACACGTTTTAGCTTCCCTGCCCCCGGCTGAACCACCTCAGCCCCTTGCTGGGCCACAGCAGGTACAATCTGGACCTCACTGGAGCTGCTAGGCGCCCCTTGGTGGTCTCAGAACTCGGCAGGTGCACTCCCGGTTGCATTTCACTCGCTTGGGTGGACTTTTTCCTCTCCCTCCTCTTTTTCTTCGTCATCTGCTGCTCCCCTCTCTCCTGTCTCCCCTGTCCCCACCTTCAGCCCTCACTACAGGCTCACGACATGGGGCGCAGGGGGCATTACTACCCCGGGTCCCCAAGGCGGAACTTGCAGACTTAGATGGGCTATCTCTCACTGCCGCCCCGGATCACCGAGGCAGAGCTGGCAGCCCTAGCCGGGTCAGCAGTACCACCCTTCGGCACCCCGGATGGGCCAGCAGTGCATTCCTGGGCCGCTGCGCTAGAACTTCTGGCAGCGACCCCCGCGAATAAGACACTTTTTACGGAGATGTCCAAATTCACCGCACGCATGACACCGTGCCTTCCCCCAATTCCAACGCACGGGTCTAGGGAGACCCCTACACTCCACCTCGAAGCGCCCCTCACCCACCTTCATGAACACCCTCCACTTGAAACGGAAGATCCCTTTTCCCTCCGGGTCCCCCCCGGGGTGCATGAGCCTAAAGCACTAAGACCGCACCTCCCCAAACTTAGACAGGTGTGGAATAAGTGTCGCGTCCGCAATATCTGTGGGGAAACCCCGCAAGAGAACCGGTCTCACCCTGGATACCCACGGATCCACCTGTATGAGGACCCCCCACCCCCACTGAGATCCCCTTCTCCAACGCTCGGGCACGTCCTCCCGGGTCTTTAGTATCATCTCAACCTTTCCTCTTTCGAGCTCGGAAGAGACAATAGTTCCCCTCCCAAGAAGTTCATTCATGGCCTTCGTAATTGCTCCCCTGGGCAACATAGGCCCAGTTTGAACCGAGATACGCAAACCGTCCCAATCCAAGTCAAAATGATGCTCAAGCTCAGATGGCCTCTTACCCGCCACTGATGCCATCGCTGCGTAGCTCCGGACCTTCGGCCGCGCCCCACCCATCGCCATCCTGACAGAGGCACAAACCAGCTCCAGGCACCCCAGCAGCTCAGCTCCAAGTTAAGTTCCAGAGACAGTCACAGTCAAAGACAGACAGCAGAAAGCAGAAACCTCCAGCTGAAGCAGGAAAGTCCCGAAGTTCGTCCACAACCGAAAGCAGCTTTTGGGAAGCTCTACCCCAATCTAGCCATAAGCAAGAGTACCTCCTTCACATTAAGCCAGGCAGCCGCACTTTGCAAAATGACTTTAGGGCAGAGAAACTGTGCCAAAAATGACAAAGACACCAAAATGTTCGAACCCTCGATCTTCAGGCACTCTAGGCAGTCCGCCAACGACAACCGCACCCTCGACAATGTAGCGAAAACGAAGGAATTTTCACACTGGTAAAGAATTCCTGGACCAAAGGAAAGTTTCAACAGTCCAACGATCAGTTAAACTTTGAAGTCCCTCTGCCTCTGTTCCTTCTCCAACGGCAAAAATCTCGAAAGGCTGCTTCAAACCTTCTCAACTACAGAGCTGAGAAGAAAGCATGACGTCTCTCTCTCTCTCTCTCTCTCTCTCTTTTTTTTTTTTTTTTTTTTTTTTTTTCATTTCAAAAACTTTATTCAACACAAATCATAAAATACAACACATCAAAACACAATCAAAAATCACACTATAATGAACAGATCATTGTAGTACAGCAGTACATTCATTTATAATCGCCTCAACCCCACGCGGCGACCAGCGCTGACGGAAGGCCTCCAGAGTCCCCGTGAACACCGCGTGTTCCCTCTCCAGGGACACACGTGCACGGACGTAGGCCCGAAAGAGGGGCAGGCAGCCGACTCTCGCCAGACCGTCGACCGCCCGCTGCCTGGACCCACGAATGGCCATCTTGGCCAGGCCAAGGAGCAAACCGACAGGTAAGTCCCCCCCCCACACTCGGCTCTCCCCACTCCCCGCCTTGTGTCCAAACACCAGGATTGTGGGGCTAAAATGCAGCCAGAACTTGAGGAACAGCCCCTTCAGATATTGGTACAGGGGCAGTAACCTCACACACTCCATATACACATGGAATACGGTCTCCTCCTCTCCGCAGAAAATACATGCGGCAGACGAGCCCGTGAACCGACTCAAAAGTTTATTACAAACCACCGCTCCATGCAGCACTCTCCACCCCAGGTCCCCAATATAAAGGGGTACAACTCCCTTATAGAAGGACCCCCACTGGGGCCCCCCGCCGCCTTCGGATGGTAACACCGTCCTCCATGGTGAGTCAGGACGGGAGACGAAGGCACGGTGGTTCAGAATGTGCAGGAGCATCCTGTACAGTGCGCGTCTCCTTGCATCACAAAATGGCATGCTGGTCATCTCAGAAAGGCAGCTCAGATTATGCGGAGCCGGAGGCCGAGAAATATCCCGAAGCCTAGGCCCGATGAGCAGATCTGACGGAGCAGGGGTAAGCTCTATCTGAACCACTCTAGGCTCGCGCCTCTCCTCGACAACCACCATGACAGGATGAGGACCAGCCACACCCGCAGCCACAACATCCCCCTCTCCTCGTGGAACAACACTCTGGCTGAACACCACCAAATTCCTCACTCTTAACACATCCCTATAGAAAACAGGCAAGCCCCTTAGAGCGGGTCGACTGACACCCGCCACCGGGAGCCGCGAGACCCCCCTTAGGCAACGACCCAGACGAAAAAAATACGTGGCCAGAGCGTGCCATCTGGGAGGGTTCTCTACATACATGTATCTCCGCAGAGTCCTGAGACGGAGAGCCGCCACCTGGGTGCGCACGCACACCAAGGACTGGCCGCCCTCCTCTAACGGAAGACTCAGGACCGCCGCGGAAATCCAATGCTTCCTATTTCCCCAAAAGAAATCCACCAGCTTCTTCTGTATAGCAGTTACAAATATAGAGGGCGGGACAAGAGTAGCCAGCCGGTACCATAACATAGAGGCCACCAGCTGGTTTATGACCAGCACCCTCCCCCGAAAGGAGAGAACTCCAAGCAGGCCTGACCAGCGCCCCAGCCGAGCAACCACCTTCGTCTCCAACTCTTGCCAGTTTGCCGGCCAAACATCCTCAGTGGGACTCAGGTACACCCCCAGATAGAGGAGGTGCGTGGTACTCCACGCATACAATGCCATCTCCTCCGGCAGGGAGTCTACCCGCCACTGACCCACCAAAAGTCCAGAGCACTTACTCCAGTTAATCCTAGCAGAAGATGCAGCCGAGAATATCTCCTGGCAGTCACGCATCCTCCGCAGGTCACCAGGATCAGTGAACATAAGAAGTACGTCATCGGCATACGCCGATAGAATCACCTCAACCCGCGGGCCAGGTAGGGCCAGGCCTGTCAACCTCCTCCGAAGAAGACACAGGAACGGCTCCACACAGACCGAATACAACTGGCCCGACATAGGGCACCCCTGGCGGACCCCCCTCCCAAAATGAAAAGGAGATAGCACCGCGCCATTAACCTTTACAAGACACTCCGCCGCAGCGTACAAAAGCCGGACCCGGGCCACGAAGTGTGGTCCAAACCCAAACGCTTGCAACGTCCCAAATAGGTATTCATGCTCTACCCTATCAAAAGCCTTCTCCTGATCAAGAGACAGAAAAGCAGCTGACTCACCAGTACCCTGGACTAAATGAATCAGGTCCCTAACCAGGTGGATGTTATCCTGGATGGACCGGCCAGGGACTGTATAAGATTGATCAGGATGAATCACTTGATGCAGCACGGAGCCCAGGCGATTTGCCATTGCCCGTGCAAAAATTTTATATTCTGTGCAAAGGAGAGAGACTGGACGCCAGTTCTTCAACAAACGGAGTTCGCCCTTCTTAGGCAGCAAGACAACAACCGTCCTACGCCACGAGAGAGGCATCACTCCAGTCGCCAGGCTCTCCCCCAAAACCAACATATAGTCACCCCCTAGGACGTCCCAGAATGCTCTAACAAACTCCACCGTCAACCCATCCAGCCCGGGGGACTTACCCCTCCTGAGCTGATGCAAGGCGCAAGTCAACTCCTCCAAAGATAAGGGGCCATCAAGAAGATCAGCCTCCCCCCTATCTACGGCCGGTAGACCCTCCCACAGATCTTGCTGAGCCTCCACACTGAATCCTTCCGCAGAGAACAGGGTCCCATAAAAGGACCTAACCAAGGCATTAATCCTCTCTGGATCAGTGACAGAGGAGCCGTCATCTGCAAGCAACTCCACGAGCTGTTTTCGAGCTCCCCGCCCCTTCTCCAAAGAGAAAAAGAAAGGCGACGCTCGGTCCAGCTCGTGCAGCATCTGGACCCGAGACCTCACATAAGCGCCTCGAGATCGCTCAAGCAGCAGACTCCTCAAAACCTCCTTCTTCCTCTGAAACTCTCCCCATTCGCTGGAGTCTTCACCAAACTGACCCAGGCGAGACTCAGCGTCCTGTATCTCCCTCTCCAGCTTCGCGACCGCTGAGTCCCGCCTCCCAGTCGACCCCCATGTATATTCCTTACAAAAGAGACGGATGTGAGCTTTACCCACATCCCACCACTGCCTAAGGGAAGAGAAGCACCTCTGCCTCTCTCTCCACTTCACCCAAAACCGAGTGAATGACTCCCGGAAACACCGATCCTCCAGCAGCCTGTTGTTAAAGTGCCAGTACGCGGACCCAGCCCGAGCGCACGCTGGATTGAAATCCACACGCACCAGACAATGGTCCGAGCACGACACCAGCCGCATTGAGGCCGCTGAGACACGGGAAACAAACGCTCGGGAAATATAAAACCGATCAATGCGGGAACCACCGCCCTCAGACCTCCGCGAAAAAGCAGTGGAATCAGGGTGAAGGTCCCTCCAAACATCAACCAACTCAAAGGAGTCAATCAAGCCTCTCAGCTTCTTCGCTACAGCAGGCGCACACTGAGTACCAGAACGGTCCCGCACCTCAAGTGTGCAATTAAAGTCCCCACCAAGGAAGACACACTCTCCCCTATCAATAGTGCCCAACAGAGCATTCACCTCCCGAAGCAGGCCGGCCTGCATCGTGCCGGAGCTAGGGGCATACACGTTAATGAAATGCAACGGCATGCCATCCAGGCTCACGGCCAGATGGAGCAAACGTCCTGGCACCACTTCCTGCACTTTTAAAATGCTTGGCAGAAAATTTGGGGCCAACAAAAAAGCCACCCCACTCGAATTTGAGCTGAGATGGCTCATATAAACCCTCCCTTCCCACTCCAGTTGCCAGGTAGGTTCATCACTAGCAACGGTATGTGTCTCTTGCAGATAACAAACTGCAAATCTCCCTTCCCTTAGGGCTGATAAGAGCTGAAATCTTCGAAAACTCGCTCTACTCCCATTTAAATTTAATGTAGCTACTGTGAATGTGTAGACACATTAGATTGTGACCCTCACACTCCCTGTAGTCACAGGAGGTCCTTTTCTGAGGACCTTCAACAAACCCCAAAACTGCCCCAAATCCGAGTCAGAAAGACCACTATCCTTGTTACTAAGGATAGCCTCGAGACTCTCCCGCACTTCTGGCCAATCCTCCCATCTCCTTGTAATGGCCCACCATAATGTTTTGGGAGCACGACTTATTTTTAAGAACTCTCGCACCTCAACAATAAGCTTCGCCTCAGACACGGCCTTGGAGTCTGGGCTCTCAGCCAACCCGCTCGCACCTGAATCAACAACCTCAGAAAGAACAGAACTGTCTGACACAACACTCTCTGAGCCCCCCCCACTGGCCGCATCGCTATCCTCCTCCACAGCCATGACACGACCACCCGGATCAATGCTGGGGGTGGGTCCCAACACCCCTACCTGAGACTCGCAGCCCTCTGAATGGCTGGGCTCCTGCACGCTACCATCACCCTCCTCCTCTGGGCCTGGGGAAGCAACAACAAGAGGCATCCCCAGGGCCTGTGGAACACTGGCACCCTCGGAGTCTGAAAGAGGATCACGTCCCATAACAGCCCTGACCTCCACATCATCCAGAGTGCCTTCTCCACAGGCATCACCCAGAGAATCACCACCTGCCATTAACCTCACCCCAGACAACTCATCCGGTGAGGCATCCCGCCCCCCAGCACCTCCACTGGCACTGATATGGAGCACAGACTTGAACGACAACACCCCCGAAACTCCCCCCTCAGCCTGACTCTGCCCATCCCCCGTCACAGAGGGCACACTACCAGAGGAGCCAACCACGTCATCTACCGTGCTAGCACCCTCAGTAGGCCTCTGAAACGAGGGGACCTCATCCGACCCAGAGGGTACACACCCAAGGGAGCTAACCACAGCATCCGCCGAGATAACTCCCTCAGAGGGCCCCTGAGATGAAGGGACAGACTCCCGCCCAGTGGACACAACTCCACCGGAATCAACTTCAGCACCCAGTCCGGTGACACCCGCTGTAGATCCATGAAGAGAAGGCCCAACCACCGACCCTGAAGACACCGGGTCAAGACCACTTTCAGCCACCTCAGTGGTGGAAAGCTCGGAGAAAGACATCCCCTTCGCTCTGGACCCACGCCCTTCCTCCTCTTCACCAGGCAAATGCCTCCTTTTAGTCCCACTCGCATGCGGAGGTGCGGTAACCTCCATAAGGGAAGGGTCATCCGCCTCCACATTACCCCCAACCACTTTGCCACCCACACGTTTAGACTTCTTTCCCCCCTTCCGAGCCACCACAACTCCCCCCTGGGCCCCAGCAGGTGCAGTCTGCACCACACTGGAGCCAAACTCACCCGATTGCACTTTCTTCGCTCGGGCAGCCCTATCCCTCTCCTTCTTCTTATTATGCTTCCCCTGCTTCTCCCAAAACCCCCCCTCAACACTCCCCTCCTCCTGCGCCCCACCTCCATCCACCGCCACAGGCGCAAGACGTAGGGGACGTGGGGGGCTTGGGCTCTCACTGCCCAGGGTCCCCAAAGCGGAACCTCTGGACCCAGAAGGCTTAGCACTGCCGCCCCGGGTCACCAAGGCAGAACTGGCAACCTCAGCCGGGTCAGCAGTACCACCCCGCGCCGCTGAGGTTTGACCAGCCACCCCAGATGGGCCAGCAGCGCTTTCCTGGGCCACTGCACTAGAACCTCTAGCAGTGCCCCCGCGAAAAAGACACTCCCTACGGAGATGTCCAAATTCGCCGCACGCATGACACCGTGCCTTTCCCCAACTCCAACGCACGGTTCTGGGTACCCCCTTATGCACCACCTCAAAACTCCCCTCGGCACCATCCCCCTCACCCACCTTCATGAACACCCTCCTCTTGAAACTGAAGACCCCTTTTTCCTCCGGGTCCCCCCCAGGATGCAAGAGCCTAAAGCACTTAGACCGCACCTCCCCGAACTTGGACAGGTGTGGAATAAGCACTGCATCCGAAAAATAAGTGGGGCAGCTCCGTAGGAGAACCGGTCTCACCCTGGATACCCACGGATCCACCTGTACGTGGACCCCCCCCACTGAGATCCCCTCCTCCAACGCTCGGGCCACACACTCCCGGGTCTTAAGTATCATCTCCACCTTTCCCCTTTCGAGCTCAGAAGAGACAATAGCCCCCCTCCCAAGAAGTTCATTCATGGCCTTCGTAATTACCCCCCTAGACATCATAGGCCCAGTTTGAACAGAAATACCAAAACTGTCCCCATCCAAGTCAACATGAGGCTCAAGCTCAGATGGCCTCGCACCCGCCACTGATGCCGTCGCTGCGTAGGTCCGGACCTTCGGCCGCGCCCCTTCCATCGCCATCCTCACAGAGGCACAAACCAGCTCCAAGCCCCTCAGCAGCACAGCTCCAAGTTAAGTCCCAGAGACAGTCACAGTCAAAGACAGGCAGCAGAAAACAGAAACCTCCAGCTGAAGCAGGAAAGTCCCCAGGTTCGTCCACAGCCAAGAGCAGCTTACGGGAAACTCGATCCCAGTCGCGCTGGACGCAAAAGTACCTTCTTCACATTAAGCCAGGCAGCCGCACTGACAAAATGACTTTAGGGCAGAGAAGCGGAGCCAAAAACGACAAAGACACCGCACAACTTCAGCCCACTGAGATCACAGGCACTCTTGGCAATCCGCCAACGCCAACCGCACCCACGACAATGTGGAGAAACTCAGGAATCTTCACACAGATGGAGGCTCCCCAGACCAGAGAAAAGCTTCAACAGCCCAACAATAAGTTGAACTATGAAGCCCCCCTGGGTCTGTGCCCTCTCCAACGGCAAAATCCTGGAAAGGCTGCTCCAATCCTTCTCAACTGCAGAGCTGAGAAGAAAACACGACCTCTCTCTCTCTCTCTCTCTCTCTCTCTCTCTCTCTCTCTCTCTCTCTCTCTCTCTCTCTCTCTCTCTCTCTCTCTCTATCTCTCGATATTCAAAGGCAGGTGTGTTCTATCAAGGGTGACAGATGATGAACATAGAAAATGATGAATGGATACACTTAGCACGTTAGTGGAGAGTCCACTGATGCTAAATGATCTACTGTGTATTGTGTAGCATTCGTCCTTTGGATTCAGATTGATACCACCTCTTTTTTTCTTTTACAGGTCCAATTACTGGCAGATCTCTCTACTAACTATCTAAGTTATAAGCAATCATTTCTCAACCGTATTTTTCCCAAACAGACTTTGGAACTGTAGTTAAATGCAGCAATCAAATAAATCAATTGTTATCAAAGCCAAGAACAAAATATATTACATTAAATCAGAGCTAGATATGACCCTTCCATTCGCAACCCCCCCTCCCCTGCACCTCTCTCTCTTCCTCTTGCCCACCTGGAATGCGCGCCCACAATCCCACCCCACCCC
>CAUPSL010000072.1:0-42398 GCA_963514005.1 Raja brachyura
TGGTGAACCTACGCTGCACTTCCTCAATTTGAATAATGTCCTTCCTCAAATTAAGAGATCAAAAATGCACACAATACTCCAGGTGTGGGCTCACCAGGGCCCTGTACAACTGCAATAGGACCTCCTTGCTTCTAAACTCAAATCCTCTCGCAATGAAGGCCAGTTAGCTTTCTTTACTGCCTGCTGCACCTGCATGCTTACTTTCAGAGACTGATGTACAAGCACGCGCAGGTCTCGTTGCACCTCCCCTTTTCCTAATCTGACACCATTCAGATAATAATCTGCTTTCCAGTTCTTCCCACCAAAGTGGATAACCTCACATTTATCCACATTATACTGCATCTGCCATGCATCTGCCCACTCACCCAACCTGTCCAAGTCACCCTGCATTCTCATAGCATCCTCTTCACAGCTCACTACCACCCAGCCTTGTGTCATCTGCAAACTTGGAGATGTCACATTTAATTCCCTCGTCTAAATCATTGTAAATAACTGGGGTCCCAGCACCGAGCCTTGCCATACGCTGCTAGTCTCTGCCTGACATTCTGAAAAGGACCCGTTAATTCCTACTCTTTGCTTCCTGTCTGCCAACCAGTTCTCTATCTGCGTCAATACCCTACCCCAATACCATGCGCTCGAATTTTGCACACTGATGTCTTGTGTAAGACCTTGTCAAAGGCCCTCCTATCTGAGGCAGGGGAGGGGTGTACAGGTACCTGGCACCCGTCCACAGAACCGTTCTCATAGCCGGCACACACCATGTGTGAGCTGATGATGCCGTTGTACCAGTTGGGATCGTTACAAAGCCAGTTGGGAATCAGCTGCAGTTCAGCTTCTTGTAGGTTCTCCGATCCGGGGCCTGGGGTGGGGAGGGAGGGGAGAGAGAGGAGGGAGAGACAGGAGGGAGAGAGTGGGGGAGAGGGAGGAGAGAGAGAGAGAGGGGGGGGAAGAGATGGAGGGTAGAGAGGGCAGTAGTGAGAGAGGGCGAGGGTGAAGGGGGAGAGAGAGAGGGGTAGAGGGAGGGTAGAGAGATGGAGAGAGAGAGATGGGGAGAGGGAGGTGGGGAGAGAGAGATGGGGAGAGAGAGATGGGGAGAGGGGGATAGGGGAGAGAGAGATGGGGAAGTAAGCGGGTGAGACACCAATCCCTCCATCAACCATTCCCCACCCACATCCCCTCCTCCCCTCCCCCTCCCCCTCCCCCTCCCCCTCCCCCTCCCCATCCCTCTTCCCTCCCTCTCCCCCCCTTCTCTCCACTAAAGCTCAGACTCGAGCCGTCTCACCGTCGGCTTGCAGGGCGCCCCAGCCGCTGATGAAGCAGGGCTGAGCATCGTGCTGGGGGCGGGCGGGCGGCAGACACACGGGCTGGGTGCCGGCATCGTAGGGCAGGGCGCGGCGAAGCTGCAGCAGAGCGATGTCGTGCTCCATGGTGTCGGCGCGGAAGCCCGGGTGGAGGTGAAGCCGGCGCGGCCTCGCCCACTGTGTCAGCGGCCCCGGGTGCGAGCGGCTGTGGAGGCCCGTCACCACCAGCCAGCGGTGCTGCTGTCTGCAGGGGGGACAGGGGGAGAGAGAGGGTGAGAAAGTAGGGGGGTTGTGGAGAGAGGGAGGGGGAGAGAGAGAGGGAGTGGGGCGGGGGGGGAGAGAGAGAGAGGAGGGGGTAATAAAGGGGAGGCAGAGGGGGGTTTAGTTCAGTTTAGTTTGACTTTAGAGAGAGGGATGGTTAATCCGGGGGAGAGAGTGCCATCGCCACCAGGCAGCGGTGAGCATGACGAGAGGAAGAGAGCGGGTTGAATTGTGAAGCTAGAGGATTGAAGATGAGTGAATCATGAAATCGGAGAATTGACAGGGTGCAAATTGTGAAGCTAGTAGATTAACGAGGATGTCTGTGTGGGAGTGACGTGGGGGGGGTTAAGTTTAGTTTAGTTTTACGTCAGAGAGAGTGGGTTAATACAGGGGAGAGAGACCCGTCATTACCTGCCAGTGGTGTCTAGACGTGAGAGAGAAGGGGGAGGGGAGTTAATATGCAGGAGAGAGGGGTTAATAAACGGGGGAGAGAGAGAGATGGATTGTGAAGCTAGATGCTTGAAGCTAGAGAGTTGACGAGGGTGTGGGGGAGAGAGAGAGAGATTAATAGAGCAGAGAGACAGGAGTTTAGTTTCAGTTTAGTCTCATTTTAGTTTAGTTTGACTTTAGTGTTAGTTTTGTTGTACTGCGGAGAGGGGAGAGAGTGTGGTCACCACCAGCGGGCGGCAAGGGTGTCTAGACAGGGGGAGAGAGGGAGGGAGATGGGTGAATTTTTAAGCTAGAGACTTAAAGAGAAGCAAATCATGAAACTAGAGGATTGAAGAAGTGCGAATTGTGAATCCAGAGGATTGGTTTGCTAATCGTGAAGCCAGGGAAAGGCAGGAGAGCTTTGGGCCATAATTGATCCATATGGGCCAAAATTGTTGCGGTATAAATTGTGAATCCAGAGGATAGGAGCGAATCGTGAAGGTAGAAGGATGATGAAGTTTGAATTGTGAAGCTAGAGGAAGGAAGGCAGGTGGAAGGGGAGAAATGGGCCATGCGGCGGAGAGAGGGTGGGGAGGGAGGGTTGGCTGAGGGGTACAGTTGCCTACCTTCTCTTGTGGATGAGGCAGTGGGCAGCAGTGAGCACCCAGCCATGGTCGATGACCACGCCACCACACGTGTGGGCAGACATTCTTCCATGCTGCATCTGCAGACTCACCTGCCAAGGCCAGGCCCCTGGCAACGCCTCCTGCCCACCCACCACCCGCGAGGGGAACGGCGGTCCGGCCATTGGCCGATGCCCACACCCTAGGGAGAGAGACAAAGAGAGAGGACGTGGCGAGGGAACAGCTGCAAACATTCATCACTATCTTCAAACTTAATCAGAACATTCATAACTATCTTCAAAACTTAGTTTAGTTTGGCGATACAGTGCGGAAACAGGCCCTTTGGCCCACCAAGTCTGTACCGAGCTGCGATTCCCACACGCTAAGACTATCCTACACACACTCAGGACAATATTTTTTACATTTCCACCAAGGCAATTAATGTACAAACCTGTATGTCTTTGGAGTGTGCGAGGAAACCGGAGATCCTGTAGAAAACCCACACAGGACACGGGGTGAATGTACAAACTACATACAGCACTCATAGTCAGGATTGAACCCGGATCTCTGGCGCTGAGCCACCCAGCTCTGCTGCTGTGCCACCCAGATTCAAGATATTGGGGGACCACATTCACTGTTAAATCGAGTGCCTATATATGTGGTTTTGTACATTAATTGTCTAACAGTAGGTTATTCCAGTAAATAAAAAGATTAGACAGACACAAAATGCTGGATTATCTTAGCGGGTCAGGCAGCATCTCTGGAGAGAAGGAATTGGTGATGTTTTAGGTTGAGATCCTTCTTCAGACTGAGAGCCAGGGGGAAGGGAAAGGAGAGATATAGACAGTGACGTAGAGAGATCTCGAACAAATGAACGAAAGATATGCAAAAAAAGTTACGATGATAAAGGAAACACAACGAGCTGGAGTAACTCAGCGGGACAGGCAGCATCTCTGGAGAGAAGGAATGAGTGACGATTCGGGTCGAGACCCTTCTTCAGAACGTTAGCTGTGGCCGAGGTGAAAACGAGTTACAGACAATAAGACTCAAAAAGATGACTTCTGTGCCAAACAATTCCCCAGATTCACCACCCTCTCACTAAAGAAATGTCCCTTCATCTCTTTCCTAAACGGACATCTTTTAATTCTGAGGCTATGACCTCTGGTCCTAGACTCTCCCACTAGTGGAAACATCCTCTCTACATCCACTCTATCCAAACCTTTCACTATTCTGTATCTTTTCATGAGGTCAATGATGTTGCAGTCTTCCTGTACCTTCTACCTGAAGGCAGTGGGGAGATGAGTGTGTGGCCAGGGTGGTGTGGGTCCTTGATGATGCTGCCAACCTTTTTGAGGCAGCGACTGCGATAAATCCCCTCGATGGAAGAGAGGTCAGAGCCGATGATGGACTGGGCAGCATTTATTATTTTTTGTAGTTTTTTCCACTCCTGGGCACTCAAGTTGCCAAACCAAGCCACGATGCAACCGGTCGGCAAGCTCTCTACTGTGCATCTGTAGAAGTCTCTCTGAGTCCTCCTTGACAGACCGACTCTCCGTAATCTTCTCAGGAAGTAGTGGCGCTTATGTGCTGTCTTGATAGTTGCATCAGTGTTCTCAGACCAGGAAAGATCTTCACAGATGTGCACACCCAGGAATTTGAAGCTCTTGACCCTTTCAACCATCGACCCGTTGATCTAAACGGGACTGTGGGTCCCCATCCTCCCCCTGCCAAAGTCCACAATCAGTTCCTTGGTTTTGCTGGTGTTGAGGGCCAGGTTGTTGTGCTGGCAACATATGGACAGTTGCTCGATCTCTCTGCTATACTCTGACTTGTCCCCATCAGTGATACGTCCCACAACAGTGGTATCGTCAGCAAACTTGATGATGGAGTTCGCACTATGACCGGCTACGCAGTCATGAGTATAGAGTGAGTACAGCAGGGGGCTGAGCACGCAGCCTTGAGGTGCTCCCGTGCTGATTGTTATCGAGGCTGACACATTTCCACCAATACGATCTGACTGTGGTCTGTGAATGAGGAAGTCGAGGATCCAATTGCAGAGGGATGCGCAGAGACCCAGTTCTGAGAGTTTGGTAACCAGCTTGGAGGGGATGATAGTATTAAATGCTGAGCTGTAATCGATGAATAACAGCCTGACATATGAGTTTTTGTTGTCCAAGTGGTCCAGAGCGGAGTGGAGGGCCAGCGTGATCGCATCCACCGTTGATCTGTTGTGGCGGTAAGCGAACTGCAGTGGGTCCAGGTTTTTGTCGTGGTTGGAGTTGATTTGCGCCAAGACCAACCTCTCAAAGCACTTCATCACCACAGGCATTAGTGCCACAGGTCGACAGTCATTGAGGCACGTCACCTTGCTCTTCTTGGGCACTGGTATAATTGATGTCCTTTTGAAGCAGGTGGGAACCTCAGACCTCAGAAGTGAGAGGTTGAAAATGTCCGTAAAAACTCCAGCCAGTTGGTCCGCACAGGTTTTTAGAACATGACCAGGTATGCTATCAGGTCCAGGCACTTTTCGAGGGTTCACCCCTCTGAAGGATTTCCTGACGTCGGCATCTGTGACTGAGACTGAAATACCATCACAACGAATGGGGGCCCGGGAAAGCACATCGGTGTTCTCCCTATCAAAGCTTGCGTAAAACGCATTGAGCTCATCAGGGAGTGATGTTTCGCCGACATTCGAGCTGCCTCCTGATCTCGCCTTGTAGGAGGTGATTGCATTCAAGCCCCGCCACAGCTGCCGAACATCTGTCTCATCCTCCAGCTTGGAGCAGAAGTTACTTTTGGCCTTTTTGATGGCCTTACCAAGGTCGTTTCTGGACTATTTGTAACTTGTAACTTTTTGTCTCATTCTTCTAAACTCCAGTGCCGTCAAACACTCATCATATGTTAGCCTTTTCATTCTTGGGATCATTCCTGGAAATGTCCCCTGGATCCGCTCCAGAACCAGCACATCTTTCCTCAGATATGGTGTCGAAAATTGCACACAATAGTCCAAACACGAGCTTAGTGTTTGGCCTCACTCTTAAAGCTTACAGCTATTTCAAAACCAATTAGTTCATAATTGTGAGGAGGATGCAAGGTGACTTGGATAGGCTGGGTGAGTGCGCAAATGCATGGCGATTGAAGTATAATATGGATAAATGTGAGGTTATCCACTTTGTGGCAAAAACAGGAGGGTAGACTATTATCTGAATGGTGGCAAATTAGGAAAAGGGGAAATGCAACCACACCTGGGTGTCATGGTACACCAGTCATTGAAAGTAGGCATGCAGGTGCAGCAGGCAGTTAAGAAAGCAAATGGTATGTTAGCATTCATAGCAAAAGAATTTGAGTATAGGAGTAGGGAGGTTCGACTGCAGTTGTACAGGGTTTTGGTGAGGCCACACATAGAGTATTGCGTACAGTTTTGGTCTCCAAATCTGAGGAAAGACATTCTTGCCATAGACGGGGTACAGAGAACGTTCACCAGACTGATTCCTGGGATTGCAGGACTTTCATATGAGGAAAGACTGGATAGACTCGGCTTGTACTCGCTAGAATTTAGAAGATTGAGGGGGGATCTTATAGAAACTTACAAAATTCTTAAGGGGTTGGACAGGCTAGATGCAGGAACATTGTTCCCAATGTTGGGGAGGTCCGGAACAAGGTATCATAGATTACGGATAAGAGGTAATTCCTTTAGGACCGAGATAGAAACAAAGAAACATAGAAAATAGGTGCAGGAGGAGGCCATTCGGCCCTTCGAGCCAGCACTGCCATTCATGGTGATCATGGCTGATCGTCCGCTATCAATAACCCGTGCCTGCCTTCTCCCCATATCCCTTGACTCCACTAGCCCCTAGAGCTCTATCCAACTCTCTCTTAAATCCATTCAGTGATTTGGCCTCCACTGCCCTCTGTGGCAGGGAATTCCATAAATTCACAACTCTCTGGGTGAAAACGTTTTTTCTCAGCTTGGTCTTAAATGACCTCCCCGTTATTCTAAGACTGTGGCCCCCGGTTCTGGACTCACCCAACATTGGGGACATTTTTCCTGCATCTAGCTTGTCCAGTCATTTTATAATTTTTTATGTTTCTATAAGATATCCCCTCATCCTTCTAAACTCCAGTGAATACAAGCCTTGTCTTTACAATCTCTCCTCATATGGCAGTCCCACCATCCCATGATCACATTGAATGGTGGTGCAGGCTTGAAGGGCCGAATGGCCTACTCCTGCACCTATTTTCTATGTTTCTATGTTTCTATAACTATCCTCATCTATTAACCCTCCCTCCCTCCCTCCCCGTCTATCACCCTCTCTCTGTAACCCCCGCACCCCTCCAGCCCCATTTTCGTGGCACTTCCCCCCAGCCCCTGCATTGTGACCCCCTCCCCATCTGTGTGACACCGCCCCTGTCTCCGTGACGCCCTCCTCCACTCGGTCCTTCACACCCCGCTCTCTGTTCAATACCTTCACCATCTTGTCCATTGACCAAGACCCACAAGGTGACAGCAAGGAGCACAATCGTTCTCACTAAGTCCATAACCAGTTATCTCTCTCCCTGTCCCCCCCCTCCCCCCCTCCTCTACCCCTCCCTCCTCCCCGACCCCCCCCCTCCCTGAGTAGACAATATGTGGGGGATGGGTTAATAATCTGACCCGTCCCAAAATGACCTGTCCTATCTCACAAACAATCTTTGTTTGTGGGTGGCGATGAGATCACAGCTCCCTCCCCCACCCCCTTCAACTATCTCCTGCCCCCCCCTTTACTCCCACCACCCCCAGTGAGGGAGGGGAGCACCGTGGGAGGGAGGGGAGAGGAGGGAGCACCGTAGGAGGGGGTGTCACAGAAGGGGAGGGGGAGAGGAGCGGAGGTAGAGGAGGCCTCCCAATGTCCCAGTCTGTCCAACCTGCCCCTGCAGCTGAAACCCTCTAATCTAGGCAGTGCTGTGGTAAACATCCTCTGCATTCTCTCCAATGTCCTCCTGAAGCTGAGATCCTCTAATCCAAACAGCATTCTGGTAAACACAACGTGCTGGAGTAACTCAGCGGGACAGGCAGTGTCTCTGGAGAGAAGGAACGGATGATGTTTCAGGTCCTGACCCTTCTTCAGACCAGTAGAAGGTTTGAAGAAAAGTCTTGACCCAAAACGTCACCCATTCCTTCTCTCTAGAGATGCTGTGAGTCACTCCAGCATTTTGTGCCTATCTTTGATGTAAACCAGTATCTGCAGTTCCTTCTTGTAACGGGGAGACAAGAACTGCACGGAACACTCCAAACGCCATCTGACCAAAATCCTATCAAGCTGCATCGTGACGTCCTGACTCTTGTACTCACTGCCCTGACGGATGAAGGAACCAGACTCCTTCATCTGACCACTTGTGTTGCTGTTTTTCAGGCGCTGTGGACTTGGACCCCAAGATCCTTCTGGACGTCAATGTTAAAGGTTTCGCCATTTATTGACCCTTCATCAACTTCAGTCCCATGGCATGGAACGAGGCCCTTCAGCCCAAGCCCTCTATGCCGACTCATCTATGCTGATCCCACGTACATTTGGCCCATATTCCAAATGGTGTGATAGTTCCTGCCTCAACTACTTCCTCCAGCTGCTCGTTCCGTACACCCACCACCCGCTGCGTAAAAACGTACCCCTCGGGTCGCAATTAAATCTTTCTATCCTTATCTTAAACCTGTGTCCTCTGGTTCTGGATTCCCCTACTCTCTCCCCGTGACCTCTCTCATTCTCTCTCTCCCCTACCCTCTATTCCCAACCCTTTCGCTCTCCACCTCTCACCCCTCACTCTTTGCACATCTTATTACTCCTATCACACAACCCCTATCTCCCCTCTCTCCCCACTCTCTCTCCCTGCTCTCCCCTATCTCCCCCCTCCTCTCCCCATCTGTCTGCTTCTATCACCCCTCCCTCCCTCTTCCATTCTCTCCTCTCTTTCTCCCACTCACGTTCTCCCTTTCTCTCCCCCTCTCGCACCACTTTGTCTGCTACTGCTTGTCTGACTACCCTCTCCCCCCTCGCTCATGACCTCCTCTCTCCCCTTACCCTCTTGCCACCTTTCTCTCACCATACCTCTCTGCTCACATATCCCGACTCTCTCTCGCCCTCTCACACCCACCCTTCCCCCTCTTCCTTTCTCCCCCACTCGCTCCCACACTCTCTCCTGCTCTAACACCCTCCCCTCCCCCCCTCTCTCTCCACTCTACCCCATCTCTCCCACCGTCTCACAGCCCCCTCCCTGCGCCCCCTCTAGACCATTCTCTTTCCCCATTCCCCCTCCTCTCCCCCTCCCCCCTCCCCCTCCCTCCTCTTCCCCTCATCCACCCTCTCCCCCTCTCTCCCCACCCTCTCCCCTTTCCCCCTCCCCCTCCCTCTTCCCCCCACCATCCCCCTCTCCCCCCCTCTCCTCCCTCTCTCCACCAGTCTTCCCTCCTCGCTCCCCCTCCCCCTCCTATTCCTTATCCACTGTCCTCTCACTCCCCATTCACCCCTCTCTCCACCTCCCCTCTTCCTCCGCGATCTCACACCCCTCTCTCCCCCTCTCTCCACCTCTCTCTTGAACTCTATCCCCTCACGCTCCCCATCTGTCCCCCTCTCTCCACCCACTCCCTCCTGCCTCCCCCTCGTCACTGAAAGTAAGCGTGCAGGTACATCAGGCAGTGAAGAAAGCTAATGGCATGTTGGCCTTTTTTATCTTGTACATTTGAGCTCCGCTCAAGCAATGAGCCTGAATGTTGTTGTTTGCACAACTGCGATGACAATAAAGTAATAATGATAAAGATAACGAGAGGAGTTGGGTATCGGAGCAAAGAGGTCCTTCTGCAGTTGTACAGGGCCCTGGTGAAACCACTCCTGGAGTATTGTGTGCCGTTTTGGTCTCCAAAGGATAAGAGGGGATCTTATTGAAAGATACAAGATTATTAAGGGATTGGACATGCTCGAGGCAGGAAACATGTTCCCGATGTTGGGGGAGTCCAGAACTAGGGGCCACAGTTTAAGAATAGGGGGTAAGCCATTTAGAACGGAGACGAGGAAACAGTTTTTCACCCAGAGAGTTGTGAATTTGTGGAATTCGCTGCCGCAGAAGGCAGTGGAGGCCAATTCACTGGATGCTTTCAAGAGAGATACAGCTCTTAAATATAGCAGTGTCTGGGTATATGGGGAGAAGGCAGGAATTATGACTGATAATTCTGATTATGGATGATCAGCCATGTGAATGGCGGTGTTGGCTCAAAGGGCCGAATGGCCTACTCCTGCACCTATTGTCTATTGTCTCCCTCTCCCACCTTCCCAACCTTCCCACCGCTCTCCTCTCTCCCCCTTTCTCAAACCCTCTCGATCACACTCCACCTTCCTGTCCCTTCCTCTCTCCCATTTTCGCACTTCACCTCTCGCCACTATCTCTCTCTCTCTCTACCACTCTCTCCACCTCTATGTATCCTTTATTTCTCCTCCATCTCCCCCTCTCCCTGCTCTTTCTCACCACTTTCCCCACTCTCTCTCCCTGCTCACTACAACCCTCTCTCCACCTTCTCCCTCCCCTGCCCGTCCCAACTCTCTCCCCTCTCCCCGTGCTATTCCCCTTTCTGTCCACTTCTGACTAACCTCTCTCTCCCCCTCTCCTCCCCTCCACTCTCCCCTCCCCTCCCCCCCTCTCTCCTACCCTCTCCCCTCTCTCCCCTTCCTCCTCTCTCCACCTCTCTCTCCCCCCTCTCCTCATCTCTCTCCAACTAGAACACCCTCCTCCTCTCCTCCCTGTCCACTTCCCTCCCCTCCACCCCCTGCTCTCCCCCTCTCTCTCCCCACTTGCCTCCCTCTCCCCCCACTGTGCCACCTCACTTCCCCTCTCTTCCCATCTCTGCCTCTCCCCCTCTTTTCCCCTCTCCCCCTCTCTCTGCTCCTCTCCCCTTCTTTCTCTATCGCTCTCCAACTCTCACACCTTTTCCTCTCCCCACCTCTCTCACCCCCTCTCTGTCCACTTCTGAATACCCTCTCTCCCATTTGTCTCCCTTCTCTCCCACTCTCCCCACACTCTCTACCCTCTCCTCTCCCTCCCCTGCTCCTCATCTCCCTATTCTCTCCCTTTGCTTCCCTCTACCTCCCTCCCGCTGCCTCGCTCTATTTCCTTCTCTCCTCTCACACCACTCTCGCCACTTCTCCTCTCTCTCCCCCTTTCTCATCTCCCTCTCTCCCCATTCTGTACCACTCTCTCTCCCACTCTCCCCTCCCATGCCCCCTCCCGCTCCCTCTCTTCCCTCAAACGTCCCCTTCTCGCCCTCTCTCTCCCTCTCTCCCCCTCCATCTCTCTACCTCTCTTCTCCCCTTCTCTTGTCCTTCTTTTCCTCCTTCAACTTCTCTCCCCTCTCTCTCTCACTTTTTACGCTCTCACCCCCTATCTCCGCCATCTCCCTCCCCATCTGCCCCCTTACTCACCCAATCACTCCTCCCCCCTCTCCCCCCTTCCTCCCCCTCTCCCCCCCTTCCTCCCCCTCTCCCCCCTTCCTCCCCCCTCCTCCCCATCTCTCCCCCTTCCTTCCCCCTTCCTCCCTCCTCTCCCCTTCCCCCATTCCTCCCCCTCTCTCCCCAACTCTCCCCCTCTCTCCCCCTTCCTCCCCCCTCTCCCCCTTCCTCCCCATCCCCCCCCTCCCCTTCCTCCCCCTCTCCCCCCTTCCTCCCCATCTCTCCCCCTCTCCCCCCTTCCTCCCCCATCTCTCCCCCTTCCTCCCTCCTCTCCCCCTTCCCCATCTCTCCCCCTCTCTCCCCCTTCTTCCCCCCTCTCCCCCTTCCTCCCCATCTCCCCCTTCCTCCCCCCTCTCTCCCCCTTCCTCCCCCCTCTCCCCCTTCCTCCCCATCTCCCCCCTCTCCCCCTTCCTCCCCCCCTCCTCCCCATCTCCCCCCCTCTCCCCTTCCTCCCCCTCCCCCCTTCCTGCCCATCTCTCCCCCTCTCTCCCCTTCTCCCCCCTTCCTCCCCCTCTCCCACTCTAACACCCCCCCTTCTCCTCTCCTCGTCAATCCACACGTGCTCTCCCCCTCTCCCAACCCCTCTCACCACCTCTCTCCCCCATTCCTACCCCCTCTCTCGCCACCCACTGTCTCCCTCCCTCTCCACCCTCTCCCTCCGCTCCCCCTCTCCCTCTCCCCACCTCTCTCTCCCCTGTCTCTCTGCCCCTATCTCTCTCCCACTGTCTCTCGCATTCTCTCTCCACCTTCTATCCACTCCTATCTCTAACCTCTCCTTCCCATCCCCCTCCCCTCCCCCTTCACTCTTCCACCCCTCCCCCTCTCTCCCTTTATAACCATATAACCATATAACAATTACAGCACGGAAACAGGCCCTCTCGGCCCTTCTAGTCCGTGCCGACCATTTATTTTCCCCTAGTCCCATCTACCTGCACTCAGACCATACTCCTCCATTCCCTTCCCGTCCATATACCTATCCACTTTACTTTTAAATGTTAAAATCGATCCTGCCTCCACCACTTCTGCTGGAAGCTCATTTCACACAGCCACCACTCTCTGAGTAAAGAAGTTCCCCCCTCATGTTACCCCTAAACATCTGTCCCTTAATTCTCATGTCATGCCCTCTTGTTTGAATCTTCCCTACCCTCAATGGGAAAAGCTTATCCACGTCAACTCTGTCTATCCCTTTCATCATTTTAAATACCTCATTCCCTTAACTTTCTGTGCTCCAAAGAATAAAGACCTAACATGTTCAACCTTTCTCTGTAACTTAGTTGCTGGAACCCAGGCAACATTCTAGTAAATCTCCTCTGTACTCTCTCTAGTTTGTTGACATCCTTCCTATAATTGGGCGACCAAAATTGTACACCATACTCCAGAATTGGTCTCACCAATGCCTTGTACAATTTTAAAATTACTTCCCTAGTCCTATATTCAATGCTCTGATTTATAAAGGCCAGCACACCAAAAGCTTTCTCCCCCCTCAATCTCTGTCGATTAAGCCCACCGTAACTATATCTAGCACCACACATATAATGCGTGCTGCACTTTCCGTCTGCAGCCGGGTCCCGATCTTCATCCCCACCCCCCACCCCCCCCCCCCCCCCCGTTATCAATAGACCAGCTCACGGTCAGCCTTGATGCTGGCGACGGGGAGGATAGCGTGTAATGTTTCCTCCACTTGTGTTGCAATAAAGACTCCTGTGTGTGGGTCTCAGCTGATGGTTTCAGAAGGTTTGGAACCCTTTACTCGCCTAGTTTGGTCCCAGTTTGGTTCAGTTTGTTTTTTTCATTCTGTTTGTTATTGGCTGCTTCGTTTGGCAAGCCTGGCCCGCTTGTGTTTGATGGCGACCTCGCTGAGCGCTGGAGCATCTTGGAAGAGGATTTCGCCGTGTGTATCCGTGCAGCACGTCATGCTGTGGTGCCAGACATTGGTGCATCGATTCTCCTCAATTTGGCGGGGACAGAAGCCATTGGACGTGCACGCCGATTCCACTACGCTCCAGCTCAGGCCAACCCCGCGGGTGTTCAGGTCACCCCAGCGGAATCTATAGATGATCCTGTCTGCCCACTGAACACGTTCAGACAACTGTGTGAGTTACGCACCAATCTCGTATTGGAGTGCCACAGATATTCTGCGCGCAGCCAGTGGTAAAGTGAGCCAGTCAAAGCCTATATCAGTTCTTTAAATCACATCGCTAGCCGATGCGAATTCGAAAACCTGTATGATAGTCTCATTTGTGACAGACTTGTATATGTAATTCTGAATGACAAGGTGCGAGATGAACTTTTACCGGGCTCATCGCCAGCCTTCAGAAGTGCCCGGCAGATCCAATGCTGGATTCATCAATAACTGTGGAGGTTCGCATGTTGATATTCGTGAACAATGCCCTGCTTTCCGAAAAATGTGCCATTACTGTAAACGCAGGAATCACTTCATCCGCTGCTGTCGCTCGCGTGGGGACAGACTTGAGACAAAGCAATCTGTGCATCTGCTACAGCCAGGACCTCCCCACTAACTCCAACACAATCCCTCTCCCTAACGAGGATGTGCAAGATGGGGTGCAGTGCAGTGGCTTCTCAGTTCCCGACAAGCGTATTTCTAACCCCTTTCGGAAAGCGTGCGGTGAAATACAGTTCAGCCGAACTTTTACATCGAAACGATACGACCATAGTGATGCAACAGGAGCTCAAAAGCAGCGCTGGGCAGACGGAGGCTCCTGGAGACAGTGAGTTGGAGCAGGATAATACACCCGCAGAGAGGAAGGAGAAAGCGGCGTCCACGGAGGCAGAAGAGGGGTAAGTGAGCCGGACTGCGAGCCAGGCTCAGGGCGAACAACGCACCCGCTTTTCCATCACTTTTCCTGGCTAATGTTCGCTCGCTGGACAGTGAGATGGATCTGATGTGGCTACGAATGAGCAGCTACAGGGACATGGAAAACTGCTGTGTATTTCTCCCGACGGAAACATGGCTACATAATAACATGCAGAGCGGACCGCAACGCAACATGCTGTCGGGGAAAACTGGCGGAGATGGACTCTGTGTTTATATCAACAGAGGTTGGTGCACAAACTTCCCTGGTAAGCAGCCATTGTTTGAAGCAGTTTACAGTGGTGCTTGTTGTGGCTGTTTACAAACCGCCGAGTGCTAATGTTAGCGAAGCTCTCACTCAGGGAGCTCCAGAACAAACACCCGCAGGCTTTCCTTGTGGTTCAGGAGACTTTAACCACGTCAAACTCTCGTACACTCTGCCACGGTTCTGCCAGCACGTGTCCATAGTAACCAGGGGGAACAACACACTGGACCGTGTGTATACAAACCGACGGGGTGCAGACAGAGCGGTGCCCCACCCCACCTGGGTTTCTCGGATCACATCTCAATGATGCTGCTTCCTACTCACCATCCTGTGCTCAAAGCCAGCAAGCCCACACACAAAACCATCACTGTATGGCCCAGTGATGCAGCCTCCATGCTTCAACACTCTCTTGGCCGCACAGATTGGCAGATCTTCCGTGAAGCAACGACAGACAGTGGTAAGGTGGATCTGGAAGAATATGCCTCATCTGTCACCAGCTTTATCAGCAAGTGTATCGATGATGTTACCACCACCAGAAAAATCACCACCCACCCCAACCAAAAACCCAGGCTGGATGGAGAAGTACGATCTCTTCTGAAGGCACGGGACTCGGCATTCAGGCTGGGAGATGCTGAGAGCAGCGAGGAGGAAGCTGGGCGCTGGAATTAAGAGAGCAAAAGCCAACTATGCTCTCAAAATACAAGGTCATTTCTCCACCAATGACCCCCCCCCCCCAGAGCACGTGGAAGGGCATCAAGGCCATCACAGAGCACAACAAAAGAGATGCTGCAAGCCCCAGGGACCCATCTCTTCCTGATGCCCTGAACACTTTGTATGCTCACTTTGAGGCTTCCAACACCTCCCCCAGCTGCAGGTTCACAACCCACCAGGTGAGCTGCCTCTCAAGGTGACTGCTGAGGATGTGATGAGGATGCAAGGCAGCAGGCCCGGATAACATCCCGGGACGGGTTCTGAGAGACTGCGCTCACAAACTCACTGGGATAAGACTGACATCTATAACACCTCCCTCTCCCAAGCTATGGTGCCAACATGTCTCAAGACCGCCACCATCATCCCTGTGCCAAAAAAATCAGTGGTGTCAGGCTCGAGTGATTACCTTCCGGCCCGATAATTACAACATGCTTCGAAAGTCTGGTTTTATTGCGGTCACTTGAATGACTACGTGAAGAAGCCTGCCAGCCCGCACGCGCGTCAATATGTCTAACGCATGGTGCACGACTGGCTGGGAGGAGGGTCGCTCCTCCAGCGGTAAGATTAAAAACCTCAAAGGTAAGTTTTCAACTCACCCTGAGGTTGTTTTGTTTCATGTTTCTTATCACAGTGGTCTCCAATGAATTATGGATCAATCCAAGGCCAGAAAATCCAGACAGGCCACGGGGAAACCGGCTACGGAAGACTGCGGGAGTGCGAGTAGCCAGCGGCCGTCTGTTTCGCCTTCAGAGTCGCTGACAGTGCGGTCAGCGACTTCAGACTTGGTGCCTGCACGGAGCACTTTGGCAACCCCTAATGGGGGTAAAGCCAAACGCAGGTCTGATAAGACTGTATACTTGGATTAGTCAGGCCAGGAGCATTTTCCTCCTACATCTATGGGTAACATCTGCGGGCGTTTATCCAATATGGAGTCCCTCATGGAGAGGATGCTCACTCACAATATGGCCCGTGATACAGAGGCATATCAACGCAGGTCTCCATTCATGCCTGCGGCAGCGCCTGGTCCAGGGCTGCTTCGTGCCTCCCATTCTGATGAGAGGAGTGTCAGGGGTCAGTACATGACTGACTCTGAATATGGATGTATGTCGGAAGGACATACTGGGATGCATTTGATGTGTGAGGCTCACACACAAGAGTTGCCTGCCCAGGCATCCAGATTTGCGATACCTTCACAAACAGGTGATGCTCTTCAAGAAGAACTCACCTCTAGCATCAACTGTCGCACTTCACATCAACTGCAAGAACAAATCATGGTTGAAATGGCTGCGAAGTACAACACCTGCAAATTGTGCATCCTTAATAGTGCCGGCGGTCAACAGTTCCATTTGGGGTTACATTGGAGGTGGCATCAAGTCCCAGGAGATGAAGCTCCAACGGATTCTGAAATTACTGGCTTCAGGCATCACGGCTTTTGCCAGATTAGTAGATGGTGGGCCACTGTCGGACATCCAGCAAGATGCCCTAGCGTTAATGTGCCATGCACATTTCGAAATGAACTGTTTCCGCAAAAACGGCATCTGGCCTGCATTAAATCCGAAGTTTGCAGGTCTGTGTAAATCCAGTGACGTCCAGCCACCTAATCTCCTGTTCGGGAAAGACCTGCCTATTGGGCCTGTTATCAGACCACCGGTAACCATGGAGGTAGGTAAGTCTGGTTCTTTCTGGAACGTGGGGTGTGTGGACCAGTTACAAGTTGGTGGTAGATTACACTTGTTTATTGCATTAATGGCAGTGGATAACTTCAGACCCGTTTATACTGCATAGTGTAAAGGGGTTGAACATTGAATTTTTACCTAACTCATTACCACCCACACAACATACACCAAGTCAGTCGTATATTCATTCCAAACAAAAAGGTTTGGATATAGCCATATAATCATATAACAATTACAGCACGGAAACAGGCCTTCTCGGCCCTTCCAATCTGTGCTGACCATTCATTTTCCCCTAGTCCCATCTACCTGCACTCAGACCATACCCCTCCATTCCCTTCCCATCCATATACCTATCCACTTTACTTTTAAATGTTAAAATTGATCCTGCCTCCACCACTTCTGCTGGAAGATCATTCCACACAGCCACCACTCTCTGAGTAAAGTAGTTCCCCCTCATTTTACCCCTAAACTTCTGTCCCTTAATTCTCATGTCATGCCCTCTTGTTTGAATCTTCCCTACCCTCAATGGGAAAAGCTTATCCACGTGAACTCTGTCTATCCCTTTCATCATTTTAAAGACCTCAATCAATCAAGTCCCCCCTTAACCTTCTACGCTCCAAAGAATAAAGACCTAACTTGCTCAACCTTTCTCTGTAACTTAGTTGCTGGAACCCAGGCACCATTCTAGTAAATCTATACAAACAGGATTTCATACATTACACAAAAAAGGGGTAATTGAGAGATCAAATCATGAAAGTCAACAATTCGTCTCCAATATATTCTCTAGGCAAAAGAATGATGGGGATGTCGGATCATCCTTGATTAAACACAACATAACTCATACGTGCAGTATAGACATTTTAAAATGGAGAACTTCTTTACTGGTAAACAATTAATTTCTAAAGGATGCTTTATGGCATGCATCGATCTCAAAGATGCATATTATTCAGTTCCAATTCACAAGGCTCACCAGAGATATTTGAAATTTAGCTGGATGGGGCAGCTATGGCAGTGTAAAGCATTGCCTAATGGATTAACTTCAGCTCCCAGGTTATTTACCAAATCACTGAAGCCTGTGCTTGGTCTGCTCAGAGCTCAAGAGTACATTGTTATGCCCTATCTGGATGATATTCTAATTGTAGGGGCAATGCTGCATTTGGCTAATCTAGCTGTTCCAGCCACAAAACTCATATTTAAGAAATTGGGGTTTCTCATCCATCCAGTTAAATCCAGGTTAATATTAACTAGGACTATTGATTATTTAGCATTTACTATTAACTCTATACAAATGTCTATGACTCTGCCCTGGGCAAGATATTAGAGCTAATAGAAGCCTGTGATAATCTTGTTGTGATGCAGCAGCCATCTATTTGCCAGGTGGCTAGTGTAATTGGCAAAATAGTGGCTGCTTTTCCAGCTGCCCAATTTGGGCCCTTGTATTATCAAAGTTTGCAGAATGCAAAGGAGCAAGCATGCTCCTATTTAGGTCATTTTAACAGACCTCTGCTATTATCGGCTGAAGCTATATCAGTCACAATGGTGGACGACCAATATTCAGCATTGCTCCAGTGACATTTGACCAGTAAACCTTCAGTTATACTACAAACTGATGCGTGCACAAGGATGGGGAACTACTAATACCATCTCTAGTTGTGATGGCAGATAGGATATGCACAAGTTACCATTTATCCATCTATATGGGATCAACTACCTGGAGATGCTGGGGGCATTCTATGGGTTGAAGGCTTACGGTGGGAATATGCATAATCTGCATGTTGGACTGCAAATTGATAACACTACAGCGGTGGCATATATTAATCACATGGATGGAATCAAGTCAGTATCCTGTGATAGTTTAGCCAACCTTATTTGGAGCTGGTGTATTGAAAGAAGCATTTTTTATCACAGCTACCTACTTGCCAGGTAGGTTTAACACGGTGGTGGACACTAGGTCATGTAAATTTAATGATAACACAGAATAGATGGTAGATCACCAAGTGTTTAACGACGTTAGGGAAAAATAAATGTTCGGCACGGACTGGAAGGGCCGAGAGGGCCTGTTTCCGTGCTGTTATTGTTATTTGGTTATATGGTTATATGGTTATTGCTTGATATGGAACACCGGATATTGACTTGTTTGCATCTAGGCTTAACCACCAGTTTGCAAAATATGTTGCATGGGAGCCAGACCCAGGGGCAGTAGCGATAGATGCATTCTTGTTACACTGGGAGGAATGTTCTTTTATGCCTTTCCTCCATTCTGCCTCATCAGCTAAAAATCAAGCAAGATTCCGTATTAGGCATTTTAGTAGTGCCTGACTGGCCTAAGCAGCCATGGTTCCCATTGATGTTAGGAATGTTAATGGAACCATATATGGTCATTAGTAAGCTTATAGATTTGCCTGTTCATCCTGTGACTCAGGAATCTCACCCTCTGCATGATAAAATCAACTTATTGATTTGCAGAGTTTAAGAGACCTTTTCTGGGGCTTGGATTATCCGACCAAATGGTGGACGTGATCACTGCAGCTTGGCAGGACAGTACCAAGAAGCAATACATTTTCTACATCAAGAGATGGGAAGTGTTTTGTGTAAATTCAAATATAACTTATACTACGGCACGTGTAGCTAATGTCTTAGAGTTTCTTTCAGTTATTTTTTGATAATAGTCATCAACACTTCCAAAAGTGCCTTATCATCGTACTTTCTACTGGGATCGGGACACTACTCTGTTGAGTCTCACCCTTTGATATCCAAATTCATGAAGGGTATCTTTAACATAAATCCTCCCAGGCCCAGATACATGGAAGTATGGGACGTTAACGTTGTGTTAACAGTGCTTCGTGGTTGGGCTGCAGCTGCATATTTATTTTTGGTCCAGCTCACCTATAAGGTAATAATGCTCATGGCGCTAGTTTCAGCGCATGTGTCCAGTCGTGGCATAAGCTAAGGCTGTATACAAATGATTTAATCAAGCAAAATAGACCGGGTGTGTTGGGTCTGAAGCTGGAGTTTTTGGCATATCCAACGTATCGTAGCTTATGTGTTGTCACATATATTCAACAATATATAAAGACTACGAAGAACCTTAGAGGCACTGAACTGGCTATGTTCATCAATCATAGGAAACCACACAAGAGTGTATCGGCGCAGACCATCTCTAGGTGGTTGAGACATATATTAGCTTTCACTGGAGTGGACACTGATGTTTTAAATCTCAATCCACCAGGACTGCAACAACATCAGCAGCGAGATTCATGGAGGTTCCACTGGACCGCATCCTAGCGACAGCAGGATGGTTGAATGAGCGGACTTTCCAAGTCTTTTACAATAAGCTTATTGCCAAGCCTGGTTCGTTGGCCAACACAATTGTGAATTCCGTTAAATAAATTTTTATTTTCCCGGATATAAGGGACCGCTATTATTATTACTTTCATTAAAAGCATCAGCATGTTTTTAATCTATATCATGTCTGAATGCACTATTTTTTCAACCATATCTGGTCAACTGATGCAGTGTGTTTGCATGGACTCGGGTTCACGGCATGAAATCACAGAACTTTGAAATCTTCACGCAGTCACTCACGTGACTTTGAAATAAAATAGAAAAATTAAACGAGAACTTACCGTTTGAAGTTTGAACATTATTTTATGAGAAATTGCAATGAGGGATTACGGGCCCTCCACTCCCAACCCTATTCTCATAAAGATCATTCAGTAGTTCGAGTTTCTTATCTTCCTATCGTTTGGTCAGTGATTGTTCTGTGATTTCATACGGCTGCTTTAAAGGTTGACGTGCATGTGGGCTGGCGGGCTTCTTCACGTAATCCCTCATCGCAACTTCTCATAAAATAGTTCAAACTTAAAACGGTAAGTTCCCGTTTAATCGTTCTATTATGGTCTACATAAAAGACAGCATTAACATCAATGTGGACGCTCATCAGTACGCCTACAGGAAAAACATCTGATGCAATCTCATTCATCATTCACTCAGCCCTCACTCATCTGGAGAACAGGAGTAGATATGTCAGATTGCAATTCTTGGACTTTAATTCTGCCTTCAATACCATCATTCCACAGACTTTAGACAACAAACTGCCACTGCTTGGACTTAAACCATTCAAGTGCAACTTGGTACTGGACATCCTGACCAATAGGCCACTGCCTGTTAAAATCTACGGTGTCTCATCGCATCCCACCATTACCCTCAACACCGGCTCCCCACAGGGCTGTGTCCTGAGCCACCTGCTGTACACTCGTCTCACTTATGACTGTTCAGCCAAACCGTGTGCGGACATGGCACTAGTGGACGAGGAGCCGAAGCAAAGAAGTCGAAGCCAAAGAACGGAATGGAAACGAGGTTGAACCGACAATAAACCAAAAGTCCAAAGATGAAACACCGACTAACAGAAAGGGCGGGATGCCTGAAACCCAAGGAACTGAAAAGCTGCATCACCTAAAAGCAAACTTACCGAATGGTCGCTCCGTCGAAACGCTACCGACCCGAAAGGCGGCGTCGCCTACAAGCCAAAGGACAGACTGCAGTTCAACAGAAAAGTCCAATAACGGACATGCTGTTGCCGGGGGGGCGGGACTGGTGAGCAATTTGTCCACATCACTGTGGAGGAATGAACATTGTCCCACACCTCCGTTCCACCCGACCTGCAGCCCACGGAGGGTGGCCGTGCGAGAGCGGGGGCTGACCTGACCAATGCGCACCTTCGGCCGCTTTCAACTTGATGCTTGGGTTCAGATTGCCCAGTCATCTATGGATTGTGTGGAAAATGAACCCCACGCCCCCGTCTCCCCCTTGTCTCCTCTCTTCTCGCTCCTCTCTCTTCCTCTCCTCTCTCTTCCCCTCTCTCTCTCTCTCCCCCCCTCTCTCTCTCCTCTCTCCCCCTCTCTCTCTCTCTCTCCCCCCCTATCTCTCTCCTCTCTCCCCCCTCTCTCTCCACTCTTCTCTATCTCCTCCTCTCACTTTCCCTCCACTCCCCCCTCTCTCTCCCTTCTCCCTCCCTCACTTCTCTCTGTCCCCCTTCTCTCCCCACCCCCCTCCCTCCCCCTTCCCTCTCTCCTCCTTCCCCACCCGGGGGAGCGTCCCACAGTCACTGGCCACGATTAGAGAGAAGGGAGAGATGGGGTGGAGAGATAGGGGAGAGAGAGAAGAAGAGAGAGAAGAGTGGAGAGAGAGAAGAGGGGAGAGAAGGGAGAGAAAGAAGGGAGAGAGGGAGAGGGGAGGAGGGTGAAGGGAGAGCAAGAAAAGAGGCGGGAGAAGGATATTGTGGGTTCATTTTCCCACACAAGCCATAGGTGTAGGCGACGCAGCAGTTCTGGTCGGTGGCGTTTTGACAGAGCGGCCATCCGGTAAGTTTGCTTTTAGGCGATGCAGCTTTTCAGTTCCTTAGGATTCGGGCGTCCAGCCCTTTCGGTTAGTTTGCATTTAGGCGTCCCATCCTTTCGGTTAGTAGGAGTTTCGTCTTCTGACTTTTCTGGTTTATTGGCATTTTGGCATCGTTTCCATTCCGTTCTTTTGCTTCGACTTCTTTGTCTGTCGGTGCCACGTCCGGGTACCCAGCCAAACACCCGAACTGTCAAATAGTGTAATTTGTAGGCGACACGGCCGTGGTGGGATTATTCTCCCACAATAATGAGTCATAGAAACATAGAAAATAGATGCAGGAGTAGGCCATTCAGCCCTTTGAGCCTGCACTGCCATTTAATATGATCATGGCTGATCATCCAACTCAATATCCCGTAACTGCCTTTTCTCCATACCCCCTGATCCCCTTAGCCACAAGAGCCACATCTAATTCCCTCTTAAATATAGCCAATGAACTGGCCTCAACTACCTTCTGTGGCAGAGAGTTCCAGAGATTCACCACTCTCTGTGTGAAAAATGTTTTTCTCATCTCGGTCCTAAAAGACTTCCCCCTTATCCTTACTGTGACCCCTTGTTCTGGACTTCCCCAACATTGGGAATAATCATCCTGCATCTAGCCTGTCCAACCCCTTAATAATTTTGTAAGTTTCTATAAGATCCCCCCTTAATCATATAAATTCCAGCGAGTACAAGCCGTCTATCCAGTCTTTCTTCATATGAAAGTCCTGACATTCCAGGAATCAGTCTGGTGAATCTTCTCTGTACCCCCTCTATGGCAATAATGTCCTTCCTCAGATTAGGAGCCCAAAACTGTATGCAACACTCCAGGTGTGGTCTCACCAAGGCCCTGTACAACTACAGTAGAACCTCCCTGCTCCTATACTCAAATCCTCTTGCTATGAATGCCAACATACCATTCGCTTTCTTCACTGCCTGCTGCACCTGCATGCCTACTTTCAATGACTGGCGTACCATGACACACAGTTCTCGTTGCATCACCCCTTTTCCTAATCTGCCACCATTCAGATAATAGTCTACTTTCCTGTTCATGCAACCAAAGTGGATAACCTCACATTTATCCACATTATGCTGCATCACCATGCATTTCCCCACTCACCCAGCCTATCCAAGTCACCTTGCAGCCTCCTAGCATCCTCCTCACAGCTAACACTCCCCCCCCAGATTCGTGTCATCTGCAAACATGGAGATGTTGCATTCAATTCCCTCGTCCAGATCATTAATATATATTGTAAATACCTGGAGTCCCAGCACCGAGCCTTGCGGTACCCCACTAGTCACTGCCTGCCATACTGAAAAGGATCCGTTTACTCCTACTCTTTGCTTCCTGTCTGCCAGCCAGTTCTCTATCCACATCAATACTGAACCCCCAATACCGTGTGCTTTAAGTTTGCATACTAATCTCTTATGTAGGACCTCATCGAAAGCCTTCTGAAAGTCCAGATATAACACATCCACTGGTTCTCCCGTATCTACTAATAGTTACATCCTCGAAAAATTCTATAAGATTCGTCAGACATGATTTACTTTTCGTAAATCCATGCTGACTTTGCCCAATGTTTCGCCACTTTCCAAATGTGCTGCTATCCCATCTTTAATAACTGACTCTAGCAGTTTCCCACTACCAATGTTAGACTTACTGGTCTGTAATTCCCCGTTTTCTCTCTCCCTCCCTTTTTAAAAAGTGGGGTTAGATTAGGTACCCTCCAATCCTCAGGAATTACTCCAGAATCTAAAGGGTTTTGAAAAATTATCACTAATGCATCCACTATTTCTGGGGCTACTTCCTTAAGTACTCTGGGATGCAGCCTATCGGGCCCTGGGGATTTATCGGCCTTTAATCCATTCAATTTACCTAACACCACTTCCCGGCTAACCTGGATTTCACTCAGTTCCTCCATCTCATTTGACCCCCGGTTCTCTGCTATTTCCGTCAGATTATTTATGTCTTCCTTAGTGAAGACAGAACGAAAGTAGTTATTCAATTGGTCTGCCATGTCTTTGTTCCCCATGATCAATCCACCTGTTTCTGACTGCAAGGGACCGACATTTGTTATAACTAATCTTTTTCTCTTCACATATCTATAAAAACTTTTCCAGTCAGTTTTTGTGTTCCCTGCCAGTTTTCTATCATAATCTATTTTCCCTTTCCTAATTAAGCCCTTTGTCCTCCTCTGCTGGACTCTGAATTGCTCCCAGTCCTCTGGTAGGCTGCTTTTTCTGGCTAATTTGTCTTTAGTTTTGATACTATGCCTGATTTCCCTTGTTATCCAGGGATGCACTACCTTCCCTGATTTATTATTTTGCCAAACTGGGATGAACATTTGTTGTAGTTCTTCCATGCAGTCTTTAAATGCCTTCCATTGCCTATCCACCATCAATCCTACACCGTCAAGTTGGGCTACACACAGGAGGTGGGAGAACTTGAAGTCTGGTGTAAATCAAAGAACATCTACATCAACGTGGGGAAGACAAAGGAGGTGATTGTGGACTTCAGAAAAGCCAGCTACACCACCCCTCCCCTCTACATCTGAGGAGAAGCTGTGAGATAGTGTCCAGTTTTAAATATCTGGGGAGCACATTTCTAATGACCTGACCTGGACCTGCAACACTGAAGTTGAAGCGAGTTGGCCTCAGCATCCCAGTCCTGACATCGTTTTACAGGTGTGTGGTGGAGAGCGTCCTCGCATCGTGTATCACAGTGTGGTACGGAAACTGCCAGGAAGGTGTTGCAGAGGGTGGTCAAATCTGCCCAAAAATTCACAAATCAATGCCTCCCTGCCATTGATGACTTTCATATCAGCAGGTGCAAGAGGAGAGCCTCAAACATCATGAAGGACCCACCCACCCGGCTAATGGACTCTTTGCCCCCCTCTCCTCAGGGAGAAGGCTGTGCAGCATAAAAGCCAGAACAACAGGGCTAAAAGTCAGCTTCTTCCCCGAGGCCATGAGACTTTTAAACCCCCTACCGCACTGACTGAACCCTTCCTTCCTCAGGGAACTGTCTGTAGCTGCTGCTGCTGCTGTGGACATTATCATGCTACTGTATTTTAACCATGCTGCTTTTTACTATTTACTATTTATTTATAGGCTCATTATTTAGATTTTATTGTGGAAGGTTTTATACGTTAGAAATTTATTGATGTCTTACTGCACTTTATTGATGTCTTACTGCACTATTACGCTGCTCAGACCTGAGTACAAATTTTGTTCATGATTCGTGTGGAAGCATGTTTTCATCGAATGACCATAAATAAATAAATAAATAAAACATACATTCCTTGTCGGAGTTATCTTGTAAACACCGAGATCCCATTCTCACCCTCCTTATCAACGGAGTGAATGTTATTGCTAAACTTGACACAGGAGCTCATTGCAATGTCCTGTCTTTATCTGAACTCTGCAGGATTCGGAATGCAAAGTCATTAAACAAACTACTGTTATGTTACTCCCTTTTGGGGGAGGAGCGGTGCACCCTGTTGGAAGAGTCGAGCTACGGTGCCATCTAGCGTCACATGTATACAATCGGAGCTTCTTTATTGTCGGATAGAAAGTGACTTCTCTGCTAGGCATTGATGCCTGTAATGACCTAGGCTTGGTCACCTTTGGTACAGCGGTTCACCAACTGTCTCCCGTACATGGCTCCGCTCAACAGTTTCTCCCACAATACAGAGAACTCTTCGACGACATGCGCGGCAAGCTTCCCATCAAGTGCACAATCATGACTGACCCAGAGGTCATGCCAGTTATCTGTCCTGCCCATTGGGTTCCCCATGCCATGCGGGATCACATACAAAAATAACTCAACAGGATGGAGATTGTAGTGATTGCTCCTGTTGCTGATGCATTGGACTGGGCCACAACCATGGCCGTAGCAACCAAAAAGAACAAGGAAGAAATATGGATTTGTATCAATCCCAAAGATTTAAACACTTCCATTAAATGACCCCACTATCCCATGCACACGGTGGAAGAAGTCACAGCACAGCTGGGCAAGATAACAGTATTATAAACATAGAAAATAGGTGCAGGAGGAGGCCATTCGGCCCTTTGAGCCAGCACTGCCATTCATTGTGATCAAGGCTGATCGTCCTCAATCAATAACCTGTGCCTGTCTTCTCCCCAAATCCCTTGATTCCTAAAATCCCTCTTAAATCTCTCTTAATTCTCTCTTAAAGCCATCCAGTGATTTGGCCTCCACTGCCCTCTGTGGCAAGGAATTCCACAAATTCACGACTCTCTGGGTGAAAACGTTTTTTCTCACCTCAGTCTTAAATGGCTTCCCCTTTATTACAAGACTGTGGCCTCTGGTTCAGGACACGCTGAACTTTGGGAACATTTATCCTGCATCTAGCTTGTCCAGTCCTTTTATAATTTTATATGTTTGTATAATATCTAGGGCATATTATTACAGAACGGATGACAGATGATGAGGATATTTATAGGCAACTGTATATACAGGTGAATATCCTCTTGCGTAAATTTGGTGCGTGTGCAGATGTGGTGAAGATGTCGCTATTTAGAGCAGACTGCACACCCCTCTAAACTGCGCACCTGTGATCGAACTATTTAAAGACAAGTTTGCAGAGAATAAAGGTGGCATATAACGATACCATGGGAACACTGCTAAGGCAACCAAGATGGTGTAGTGCCAGTAATATGTTTGTGGCTGCAGGAGTCAGTACTTTAGAAGCTATCATATAACCATATAACATATAACCATACAACAATTACAGCACGGAAACAGGCCTTCTCGGCCCTTCCAGTCCGTGCCGACCATTTATTTTCCCCAAGTCCCATCTACCTGCACTCAGACCATACCCCTCCATTCCCTTCCCGTCCATATACCTATCCACTTTACTTTTAAATGTTAAAATCGATCCTGCCTCCACCACTTCTGCAGGAAGATCATTCCACACAGCCACCACTCTCTGAGTAAAGAAGTTCCCCCTCATGTTACCCCTAAACTTCTGTCCCTTAATTCTCATGTCATGCCCTCTTGTTTGAATCTTTCCTACCCTCAATGGGATAAGCTTATCCACGTCAACTCTGTCTACCCCTTTCATCATTTTAAAGACCTCAATCAAGTCCCCCCTTAACCTTCTGTGCTCCAAAGAATAAAGACCCAACTTGTTCAACCTTTCTCTGTAACTTAGTTGCTGGAACCCAGGCAACATTCTAGTAAATCTCCTCTGTACCCTCTCTATTTTGTTGAAGTATTCTGAAACTAATATGAAACAATCTTACTTGGATGACCTGAAATTAAGGCATATAATTAATTAGTTACCCAATTGTAGCTAATTACAAAATTCAATTACTAGATCTAAACGTCTATCCATTTCTTAAGAAAATATTAACATTTTGTAAAAAGCCTAAGTATCCAATTAACATTCACACAATAATTCACAATATAACATGATTTTAAATCTCATTGTCATTAATTTATAGGCCAAGTTGAAGGAAATTAGTGTTTAATGCCCGTACATTAATGGCCATTTAAATCAACTTGCGAGTGGGATTTTCTGGAACGCGATGGATTGGAACGTTGCGGTTACGGTGAATTTAAACCCAATATCAGCAGGAAAAATTCTGCCAGTTCGTATGGGGAATAAATCACCGTTTCGCAGATGAAATTTTGATTAAGGTCATCTTAACAAGCAGGTTTATATGTAAAAATAAACAGCTTTCCTTTACCTGTCCCCTACGTAAAATCCGTCCCCGTTGTCGGCGTTCACGGCATGAGAAGCTCATTTTTATTTTACTGTAACACTGAAATTGTCAGGCGATTAAAAAAAAACATTCACTTACCGGCAGTCGGAACAAATCTGTAGCAAAAGCTCGCAGCCCAAGAAAATATAATTCCGTAAGGCAGGAGAAAACCGCATTTTAACCACGCCCCCCCCAAGGCGCCAAAGTCGCGCACGGCCAGTGACAGAATTGCAGAGCCGCTGAAGGTAAGTTTTGTAACATACCTAGATAATAGTCTACTTTCCTGTTTTTGCCACCAAAGTGGGTAAACTGACATTTATCCACATTATACTGCATCTGCCTTGCATTTGCCCACTCACCCAACATATCCAAGTCACCTTGCAGCCTCCTAGCATCCTCCTCACAGCTAAAACTGCCCCCCAGCTTCGTGTCTTCCGCAAACTTGGAGATGTTGCATTCAACTCCCTCGTCCAGACCATTAATATATATTGTAAATAGCTGGGGTCCCAGCGCTGAGCCTTGCGGTGCCCAACTAGTCGCTGCTTGCCATTCTTAAAAGGACCCGTTTACTCCTACCCTTTGCTTCCTGTCTGTCAGCCAGTTCTCTATCCACATCAATACTGAACCCCCAATACCATGTGCTTTAAGTATGTATACTAATTTCTTATGTGGGACCTTGTTGAAAGCCTTCTGAAAGTCCAAATATAACACATCCACTGGTTCTCCCTTATCCACTCTACTAGTTACATTCTTGAAAAATACTATAAGATTCGTCAGACATGATTTACCTTTCATAAATCCATGCTGACTTTGTCCAATGATTTCACCACTTTCTAAATGTGCTGCTATCGCATCTTTAATAACTGACTCTAGCAGTTTCCCCACTACCAATGTTAGACTAACTGGTCTGTAATTCCCCGTTTTCTCTCTCCCTCCCTTTTTAAAAAGTGGGGTTACATTAGCTACCCTCCAATCCTCAGGAACTACTCCAGAATCTAAAGAGTTTTGAAAAATTATCACTAATGCATCCACTATTTCTGGGGCTACTTCCTTAAGTACTCTGGGATGCAGCCTATCTGGCCCTGGGGATTTATCGGCCTTTAATCCATTCAATTTACCTAACACCACTTCCCGGGTAACCTGGATGTCACTCAGTTCCTCCATCTCATTTGACCCCCGGTCCCCTGCCATTTCCGGCATATTATTTATATCTTCCTTAGTGAAGACAGAACCAAAGTAGTTATTCAGTTGGTTACACAAAAAGCTGGAGACTCAGCGGGTGCAGCAGCATCTAAGGAGAGAAGGAGATAGAAACATAGAAACATAGAAAATAGGTGCAGGAGTAGGCCATTCGGCCCTTCGAGCCTGCACCGCCATTCAATGTGATCATGGCTGATCATCCAACTCAGTATCCCGTACCTGCCTTCTCTCCATACCCCCTGATCCCTTTAGCCACAAGTGCCACATCTAACGCCCTCTTAAATATAGCCAATGAACTGGCCTCAACTACCTTCTGTGGCAGAGAATTCCAGAGACTCACCACTCTCTGTGTAAAGAATGTTTTCCTCATTTCGGTCCTAAAGGAATTCCCCCTTATCCTTAGACTGTGACCCCTTGTTCTGGACTCCCCCAACATCGGGAACAATCTTCCAGCATCTAGCTTGTCCAACCCCTTAAGAATTTTGTAGGTTTCTATAAGATCCCCCCTCAATCTTCTAAATTCCATCGAGTACAAACCGAGTCTATCCAATCTTTCCTCATATGAAAGTCCTGACATCCCAGGAATCAGTCTGGTGAATCTTCTCTGTACCCCCTCTATGGCAAGGATGTCTTTCCTCAGATTTGGAGACCAAAACTGTACGCAGTACTCCAGGTGTGGCCTCACCAAAACCCTGTACAACTGCAGTAGAACCTCCCTGCTCCTATACTCAAATCCTTTCGCTATGAATGCTAACATACCATTTGCTTTCTTCACTGCCTGCTGCACCTGCATGCCTACTTTCAATGACTGGTGTACCATGACACCCAGGTCTCGTTGCATCTCCCCCTTACCTAATCTGCCACCATTCAGATAATAGTCTACCCTCATGTTTTTGCCACCAAAGTGGATAACCTCACATTTATCCACATTGTACTGCATCTGCCATGCATCTGCCCATTCACTCAGCCTATCCAAATCACCCTGCAGCCTCCAAGCATCCTCCTCACACCTAACTATACCCCCCAGCTTGGTATCATCTGCAAATTTGGAGATGTTGCATTGAATTCCCTCGTCCAAATCATTAATATATATTGTAAATAGCTGGGGTCCCAGCACTGAGCCTTGCGGCACCCCACTAGTCACTGCCTGCCATTCTGAAAAGGACCCGTTTACTCCTACCCTTTGCCTCCTGTCTGCTAGCCAGTTCTCTATCCACATCAATACTGAACCCCCAATACCCAATAGGCGACGTTTCGGGTCGAGACCCTTCTTCAGACTGGTCTGCCATGTCCTTGTTCCCCATGATCAATGCACCAGTTTCTGACTGCAAGGGACCTACCTTTGTTTTAACTAACCTTTTCTCTTCACACATCTATAAAAACGTTTGCAGTCTGTTTTTATGTTCCCTGCAGTTTTCTTTCCTAATCTATTTCCCCTTTCCTAATTAAGCCCTTTGTGCTCCTCTGCTGGACTCTGAATTTCTCTCAGTCCTCTGGTAGGCTGCTTTTTCTGGCTAATTTGAATGCTTCATCTTTTGTTTTGATACTATCCCTGATTTTCCTTGGTATCCACGGATGCACTTCCCTGATTTATTATTTTGCCAATCTGGGATGAACAATTGTTGTAGTTCATCCATGCAGTCTTTAAATGTCTTCTATTGCATATCCACCGTCAACCCTTTAAGAATCACTTCCCAGTCAATCTTGGCAAATTCACGTCTCATACCCTCAAAGTTACCTTTCGTTAAGTTCAGAACCCTTGTTTCTGAATTAACAATGTCACTCTCCATCCTAATGAAGAACTCAACCATATTATGGTCACTCTTGCCCAAGGGGCCACACACAAGACTGCTAACTAACAGGTATGAACGAGGGGAACCAGCAGAACCGACAACAATGGTGAGCCTGGAGTGGCCGGAGGCAGATCGCATGCAGACAACCTGGCCAGGAAAGAGAGGACGGAGGACACGGCAGGACTTGTCATGGGAGCGCTTCTGGATACGGTGTTTGTGGGCGATGCGCTTCCGGACCGCGGCAGGTTTAAGGATGGAGGGAGCAAGCGACTGCTGTGTCACAGGGATCGGAGGCCGCGTGACACGGGACATGAGGCGCTGAGCTGGGGAACCCAGGGTATGATCGCGGGAGATGTTGCAGAGGTTCAGGAGGGCAAGGTAAATATCAGAACGAGACAAGCGACAACGTTCCAGCAATCCTTTAGCACTGCGGAACACGCGCTCAGCCAGGCCGTTTGCTTTGCGGGTACTCTGGGCTGCTGGTATAGTGACGGAAATTCCAGCGATCAGCAAAAGCACGAAACTCAGCACTGGTGAATTGGCTGCCGTTGTCTGACTGCAGGCTTGCCGGGGACCCAAAAGTAGCGAAGTGACGGCGCAGCTTCTCGATGACAGCAGATGAAGATAGAGAGAGAAGCTGGTCAACCTCAAACCAGCTGGAGTAGGAGTCGACAAGCACCAGAAAATGCTTTCCGCACCACTCGAAAATGTCAGTCGCCAGCGCAGACCAGGGGAGGTCGGGAGCAGGCTGCTGCAAGAGGGGCTGCCGCTGCTGTTGCGGGGCGAGGCTGTTGCAAGTAGGGCAGGAGGAGACCCTATCCCGGAAATAACGAGCCATATCAGGCCAGTAGAACTGGCTCTGAGCGATGGAAAGAGTGGCTTCGACCCCGGGATGGCCACGATGAGCAGTTTCAAAGTATTGTTCTCGAAGTGCTGCGGGCACTACCACCTTGTGCCCCTTCACAATCACACCGTCACGCAGCACCAGCTCGTCATGAACCAGGAAGTAGGGCACCGCTGCAGCCGGTAGGGAAGAACGGCGGTCTGGCCAGCCCCGCTTCATAACCGCGGCTAGCGGTTGAAGCGAAGCGTCAGCTGCCGTGTGCTGGACCAGGGACTTCATCTGACTAGAGGGCACAAAATTAACGTTGAGATCTATCAAATCGGACGCCTCGTAGGGGTGATGTGTGGTGGATGCGAGAGGCGCCCGAGACAGTGTGTCGGCAAGAAACATGTCCTTGCCTTTGCGATAAACCACAGTGAAAGTGACTCGTTGCAGCTGAAGCATCATGCGCTGAAGCCGGGAAGAGGCGACGTGTATTGGCTTGTTGAGGATGGTAACCAGAGGCTGGTGGTCCGTCTCAATAGAAAAGCAGGTGCCCAGAATATAGTCCTTGAACTTCGAGCAGGCAAAGACAACAGCCAGTAATTCTTTTTCGATTTGGGCATAGCGCTGTTTGGCGGGAGTGATCGTACGGGATGCGTAGGACACGGGCAGTTGTACTCCATTGTGGAGCTGCAAGCAGGCGGCCCCGAGGCCAAACTGGACGCATCACATGTGAGGACGATGGGGCGCTGGAGGTCGAAATACTTCAACGTTGGGGTGCTGACCAACCTGGGTTTGAGAATGTCAAAAGCCTTCTGGTGTTGCGGGAACCGGGCCCAGGCAGTGTCCTTTTTTACCAGGTCTCTCAGAGGTGCGCTCAGCTCGCTCAGATCAGGGATGAACTTCCCCAGGTAGTTGACCATGCCCAGGAAACGCTGGAGGCTCGGCACGTCAGTAGGCGCAGGCATCTCAGAAATTGCGGCTGTCTTCTGCGGGTCGGGCTTCAGCCCCGATGCTGTGAAGACGTGTCCCACGTAGGTCCTACTTAAGGAAGTAGCTCCGGAAATAGTGGATGCATTAGTGATAATCTTTCATAACTCTTTAGATTCTGGAGTAGTTCCTGAGGATTGGCGGGTAGCAAACGTAACCCCTCTTTTTAAGAAGGGGGGGAGAGAGAAAACGGGGAATTACAGACCAGTTAGTCTAACATCGGTAGTGGGGAAACTGCTAGAGTCAGTTATTAAAGATGGGATAGCAGCACATTTGGAAAATGGTGAAATCATTGGACAAAGTCAGCATGGATTTACGAAAGGTAAATCATGTCTGACGAATCTTGTGGAATTTTTCGAGGATGTAACTAGTAGCGTGGATGGGGGAGAACCAGTGGATGTGGTGTATCTGGACTTCCAGAAGGCTTTCGACAAGGTCCCACATAAGCGATTAGTATATAAACTTAAAGCATATGGCATTGGGGGTTCAGTATTGATGTGGATAGAGAACTGGCTGGCAAACAGGAAGCAAAGAGTAGGAGTAAACGGGTCGTTTTCACAATGGCAGGCAGTGACTAGTGGGGTACCGCAAGGCTCAGTGCTGGGACCCCAGCTATTTACAATATACATAAATGATCTGGATGAGGGAAGTGAAGGCAATATCTCCAAGTTTGGGGATGACACTAAGCTGGGGGGCAGTGTTAGCTGTGAGGAGGATGCTAGGAGAATGCAAGGTGACTTGGATAGGCTGGGTGAGTGGGCAAATGTTTGGCAGATGCAGTATAATGTGGATAAATGTGAGGTTATCCACTTTGGTGGTAAAAATAGGAAAACAGACTACTATCTAAATGGTGGCCGATTAGGAAAAGGGGAGATGCAGCGCGACCTGGGTGTCATGGTACACCAGTCATTGAAATTAGGCATGCAGGTACAGCAGGCAGTGAAGAAAGCCAATGGTATGTTAGCTTTCATAGCAAAAGGATTTGAGTATAGGAGCAGGGAGGTTCTACTTCAGTTGTATAGGGTCTTGGTGAGGCCACACCTGGAGTATTGCGTACAGTTCTGGTCTCCAAATCTGAGGAAGGACATTATTGCCATAGAGGGAGTGCAGCGAAGGTTCACCAGACTGATTCCTGGGATGTCAGGACTGTCTTATGAACAAAGACTGCATAGACTCGGTTTATACTCTCTAGAATTTAGTAGATTGAGAGGGGGATCTTATAGAAACTTACAAGATTCTTAAGGGGTTGGACAGGCTAGATGCAGGAAGATTGTTCCCGATGTTGGGGAGGTCCAGGACAAGGGGTCACAGCTTGAGGATAAGGGGGAAATCCTTTAGGAGAAGGAATTTTTTCACACAGAGAGTGGTGGGTCTCTGGAACTCTCTGCCACAGAGGGTAGTTGAGGCCAGTTCATTGGCTATATTTAAGAGGGAGTTAGATGTGGCCCTTGTGGCTAAGGGGATCAGAGGGTATGGAGAGAAGGCAGGTATGGGATACTGAGTTGGATGATCAGCCATGATCATATTGAATGGCGGTGCAGGCTCGAAGGGCCGAATGGCCTAATCCTGCACCTAATTTCTATGTTTCTATGTTTCTATGTAGGTGACCTCAGGGACACGAAACCGGAATTTTTTTGGGTTGAGCTTCGGGTTGACTTCCCGAGCTCGTTCCAGGACCCGGCGGAGGTTATAGTCGTGCTCAGCGACATCCTTCCCATAGACTAGGATGTCGTCGACAATGATGGCACATGGGAGCCCGGCAAACAGTTGTTCCATTGTCCTTTGGAACACCTCACTGGCAGAGTTGATCCCGAATGGCATGCGGAGAAAACAAAACCTGCCAAAGGGTGTGCTGATCGTTGTCAGGTATGAAGACCATTCGTCAAGTGGTATCTGCCAGAACAAACTGTTGGCGTCGAGAACCGAAAACACAGTGGGTGGACCGACTTGTGCAGCAACATCTTCAACGGTTCGCATGGGGTAATGCGGGCGCTTGATGGCCAAGTTCAGATCCTTTGGGTTGATACAGATTCATAGTTCACTCTTATCCTTCTTTGCAGCAACGACCATGGTAGAGACCCACCGGGTGGGCTCACTCACCCCCTTCAGGATGCCCATGGTCACCATATCACGGAGTGTAGACTCGACTTTGTCTTTCATCGCCGGTGGTGCGGTGGGCAGATGACAGGTTCGATATCCGGATTGAGGGCGATTTTGTAGCTGCAGGGAAGCTTTCCCAGCTTGGCATCGAAACAGTCTGGGTATTCGGCCAGCGGGTCCAGGCGTGACTGCGCCAAGCGAATGTCACAGTGGAAGTTAACCAACCCGAGGTCTTGGCAGGCCCGAATGCCTAGTAGGGGGTCACATTTGCTGTCCAGAAGGAAGAAAGAGAGGGGCCGAGAGGCCTTCAGTACCTTGCAGTGGAGAGTGGCCTTCCCCACAGGAACAAGCAGGCTTCCCACATAGGCACGCAGTACAGAGTAGTCAGTGGTAACAAGCTCATTATTTCTTATCTTTTTGAACAACTTGTTGACATAACGTTGGCAACAGCCCCCGTGTCGACTTTAGCAGAGAAGGTGGTGCCATTCACTGTGACTCGCACGGTTGGGTCCGTTATCAATGCAGGTGCATTTCGCAGCGAAAACACGCTCAGCTCGCTCTGGGAAGAGCTCGAATCAGACAGGGGGAGTTCTTCTTGCTGGTGATGGGAACCAGACGCCGTATCATCACGTGTCAGGTAGTTAGAGGGCTTCTGCTGTGGCAGCGCAGGTTTCCCACGGGAACGACATGCCGCCGAGAAATGGTTTTGTTTGTGACAAAAATTACAAGTCTTGCCCAGCGCAGGGCAAACATTGAAACGATGCGACGCAAAGTTGCAATTCGGGCAGCGTTGATGGGGTCTGGACCCGGGCGCAGGGCTTACCCTCTGTCGCTGTGGAGCAGAGTACTGGCGGCCGGCGAAACTGGCGGCGTGGACCTCATGGTCCGGCGGCGACATGGCGGAGGAGGCAGCCTCCGCCAGGTGAGAGGCATGCAAAGCCTCATTAAAAGTCAAATCAGGTTTGCGAAGGAGCTCACATCGCAGCCTGCCCTCTCCTCTCCTGCCCTCTTCTCTCCACTCCCCGTCCCACCAAAGACAATTGTAAAATGGCGGTGAGTTTCCACTCCCCTCAACCCTCTACCTCATTCACTCTATCTCCCTAACTCCCTCCACTATCTCCTCAATCCCCTCCACACCTCCACTCCCTCCCTCACCCTCCGCTGTCCTTTCCCCTCACTCCCCTCTTCATCCCTCCACTATCCCCTCATTTACCCCTCAATCTTCTCCCTGCCCTCCCTCCCTCTGCCTCCCCATCATCCCCTCCTAATTCACTCCCTCCTCACCTCCACCTCTCCTCCCTCCACAATCCCATCCCTACTACACTCCCTTTTCCCTCAATCTCCCTCCCCTCACATTCACTCACCAGCTGCCCTTCCTCCCCTCAATTCCCTCTCCCCATCAATCCCCTCATCACTCACCCCATCCCCACCTCCATTTCCTCCCCCTCAACTCTCTCCCCCTCCTTTCCCCTACCTCCACTCATCCCCCTCCTCCTTTCCCTCTCCCTCAAACCCCTCCTCTCCCTCCCCCTCCCCTATCTCACCTCCTACCAGTCGCAGGAAGTCCCACTCTCTCACCCTCGCTCCCTCTCTCTCTCTCTCTCTCTCTCTCTCTCCGTCTCCCTCTTTCTCCTCTGAGCTCTTCCTCCTCTCTCCCAAGCACAAGTTCCTGCAGAGAGAGAGAGAGTGAAAGAGAGAGAGACACACATACAGACAGGGCTGCCAACTCTGTCGTATTGAGCGTGAGACTCACCCATTCCGCCAAATTCTCACGCTGATCACATATTTCTCACGCTCTATCATCAGAAATTCTGTGATCAACGAAAATATCAACTGCATGGAGTGCGGGTTTTGGAGAATCGAGGCTGAGGGAGGGATGGAAGCAGAAGCAGCAGCGGGGACAGATGCGGACGGGGATCCGGGGCTGGCGAGTGTTTGCCGGGCTGGCGAGTGTTTGCCGGGCTGGCGAGTGTTTGCCGGGCTGGCGAGTGATTGCGGGGCTGGCGAGTGTTTGCCGGGCTGGCGAGTGTTTGCCGGGCTGGCGAGTGTTTGCCGGGCTGGCGAGTGATTGCGGGGCTGGCGAGTGTTTGCCGGGCTGGCGAGTGTTTGCCGGGCTGGCGAGTGTTTGCCGGGCTGGCGAGTGTTTGCCGGGCTGGCGAGTGTTTGCCGGGCTGGCGAGTGATTGCCGGGCTGGCGAGTGTTTGCCGGGCTGGCGAGTGTTTGCCGGGCTGGCGAGTGTTTGCCGGGCTGGCGAGTGTTTGCCGGGCTGGCGAGTGTTTGCCGGGCTGGCGAGTGTTTGCCGGGCTGGCCAGTGTTTGCGGGGCTGGCGAGTGATTGCCGGGCTGGCCAGTGTTTGCGGGGCTGGCGAGTGTTTGCCGGGCTGGCGAGTGTTTGCCGGGCTGGCGAGTGTTTGCCGGGCTGGCGAGTGTTTGCCGGGCTGGCGAGTGTTTGCCGGGCTGGCGAGTGATTGCCGGGCTGGCGAGTGTTTGCCGGGCTGGCGAGTGATTGCCGGGCTGGCGAGTGATTGCCGGGCTGGCGAGTGATTGCCGGGCTGGCCAGTGTTTGCCGGGCTGGCGAGTGATTGCCGGGCTGGCCAGTGTCTGCCGGGCTGGCCAGTGTCTGCCGGGCTGGCGAGTGTCTGCCGGGCTGGCGAGTGTCTGCCGGGCTGGCGAGTGTCTGCCGGGCTGGCGAGTGTCTGCCGGGCTGGCGAGTGTCTGCCGGGCTGGCGAGTGTCTGCCGGGCTGGCGAGTGTCTGCCGGGCTGGCGAGTGATTGCCGGGCTGGCGAGTGTTTGCCGGGCTGGCGAGTGTTTGCCGGGCTGGCGAGTGTTTGCCGGGCTGGCGAGTGATTGCCGGGCTGGCGAGTGATTGCCGGGCTGGCGAGTGATTGCCGGGCTGGCCAGTGTTTGCCGGGCTGGCGAGTGTTTGCCGGGCTGGCGAGTGTTTGCCGGGCTGGCGAGTGATTGCCGGGCTGGCCAGTGTTTGCCGGGCTGGCCAGTGTTTGCCGGGCTGGCGAGTGTTTGCCGGGCTGGCGAGTGTTTGCCGGGCTGGCGAGTGATTGCCGGGCTGGCCAGTGTTTGCCGGGCTGGCGAGTGTTTGCCGGGCTGGCGAGTGTTTGCGGGGCTGGCGAGTGATTGCCGGGCTGGCCAGTGTTTGCCGGGCTGGCGAGTGTTTGCCGGGCTGGCGAGTGTTTGCCGGGCTGGCGAGTGTTTGCCGGGCTGGCGAGTGTTTGCCGGGCTGGCGAGTGTTTGCCGGGCTGGCGAGTGTTTGCCGGGCTGGCGAGTGTTTGCCGGGCTGGCGAGTGATTGCCGGGCTGGCGAGTGTTTGCCGGGCTGGCGAGTGTTTGCCGGGCTGGCGAGTGATTGCCGGGCTGGCCAGTGTTTGCGGGGCTGGCGAGTCGCTCGCTGCAGCTCCGGCCATGGAGCAGCCTCAGTGCAAGGGTCTCAGGGCATCAGAGGCATCGGAAGCGTAGCACGCTGCTGTGAGAGTCTCTGTGCCGAATTCGCCCTGGTGACCGGCATGGATCAGGCTGCAGCTTGGTGCATCCTGGGGGACAACCAGTGGCTGCTGGAAGTAAGTACCATGCACTGGGTAGAAGCGATGGAAGATAGTGGCCTTCAAATGGCCACTATCAGAGCCTCTCTCTCTCTCTCCCTCTCTCTCTCTCCCCACCCCCGCCCCAAAACAGAACTGAGAGAGTGAGACAGGGAGTGGGAGAGAAAGAGGGAGGAGGGTAGAGGGGGGGGGGGAGAGAAAGAGAGGCGGGGGAGAGAGAGTGGGTCGAGAGAGAGAGGAGGGAGGGAGAGAGAGAGAGTTGTTTGAGAGAGAGAGAGAGAGAGAGAGAGGGGGGGGGGGAGAGTGGGGAACGGCATTAAGCACTGGATCTTAACCCAATGAAAGCATGTTAAACCAGTTCTACATGTAGCCTGTCACTGTTAACAAGCTGAGCTTGTGTGTGTCAAGAGTCGAGAGTTTTATTGTCAGTGTGTATGCGTGTATGTGCGTATGGTTGTATGCGTGTGTGTATGTGCATGTGCATGTGCATGTGTGTGTGCGTGTGTGTATGTGTATGTGCATGTGCATGTGCGTGTGTGTGTGCGTGTGTGTGTATGTGAGTGTGTATGTGTGTGTGCGTGTGTGTGTTCTTACTGCAACTGATTCTTTGGGAAAGTCTTACTTGAAACAGTCGCAAACAAATATTTTTATATTTGAAGTGCTGGAGTAACTCAGCGGGGCAGGCAGCACCTCTGGAGAGAAGGAATGGCCGATGTTTCGGGTCGAGACTCTTCTTCGGAGACGATTTGAGTTTAGCAGTAGGAGGTCCTACTGCAGTTGGACCGGGTGAGAACACAACTGGAGTGAAGTTTTGGTCCCCTGATTTGAGGAAAGATATTCTTGCTATTGAGGGAGTGCAGCGTAGGTTCACCATGTTAATCGCCGGGATGGCGGGACTGACAGATGTTGAAAGAATGGGTCGACTGCACTTGTATTCAAAGGAATTTGGAAGGATGAGAGGAGATCTTATAGAAACATATGAAATGCTTATGGATAGATTAAATGCAGGAAACATGTCCCCGATGTCAAGAGTCAAGTCAAGTGAGTTTATTGTCATGTGTCCCCGACAGGACATGGAAATTCCAGCTTTGCTTCAGTACAACAGAACATAGTAGGCATTGACTACAAAACAGATCAGTGTGTCCATATACCATTGTATACGGAAGTACACACTTGAATAAATAAACTGATGATGGGCTATTAATGTTCAGAGTTTTGACCGAGCCAAGGTTAATAGCCTGATGGCTGTGGGGGAGTGGCTATTCCTGAACCTGGTCGTTGCAGCCTTCAGGCTCCTGTACCTTCTACCTGAAGGTAGTGTGGAGATGAGTGTGTGGCCAGGGTGGTGTGGGTCCTTGATGATGCTGCCGGCCTTTTTGAGGCAGCAACTGTGATAGATCCCCTCGATGGAAGGAAGGTCAGAGCCGATGATGGACTGGACAGTGTTTACTACTTTTTGTAGTCTTTTCCGCTCCTGGGCGCTCAAGATGATGATGCTGCTGATCCTTGATGATGCTGCCGAACCAAGCCACGATGCAACCGGTCAGCAAGCTCTCTACTGTGCACCTGTAGAAGTTAGAGAGAGCCCTCCTTCACAAACCGACTCTCCGTAATCTCCTCAGGAAGTAGAGGCGCTGATGCGCTTTCTTAATAATTGCATCAGTGTTCTCGGACCATGAAAGATCTTCAGAGATGTGCACGCCCAGGAATTTGAAGCTCTTGACCCTTACCACCATCGACCCAATGATATAAACGGGACTGTGGGTCCCCATCCTACTCCTTCCAAAGTCCACAATCAGTTCCCTGGTTTTGCTGGTGTTGAGGACCAGGTTATTGTGCTGGCACCATATGGACAGTTGCTCGATCTCTCTTCTATACTGTGACTAATCCCCATCAGTGATACATCCCACAACAGTGGTGTCGTCAGCGAACTTGATGATGGAGTTCGCACTGTGACTGGCTACGCATTCATGAGTATAGAGTGAGTACAGCAGGGGGCTGAGCACGCAGCCTTGAGGTGCTCCCGTGCTGATTGTTATCGAGTCTGACACATTTCCACCAATACGAACAGACTGTGGTCTGTGGATGAGGAAGTCGAGGATCCAATTGCAGAGGGATGCGCAGAGACCCAGTTCTGCAACCAGCTTGGAGGGGATGATTGTATTAAATACCGAGCTGTAATCAATGAATAACAGCCTGACATATGAGTTTTTGTTGTCCAAGTGGTCCAGAGCAGAGTGGAGGGCCAGCGAGATCGCATCCACCATTGATCTGTTGTGGCGGTAAGCGAACTGCAGTGGATCCAGGTTTTTGTCAAGGTAGGAGTTGTTTTACACCATGATCAACCTCTCAAAGCACTTCATCACCACAGGCGTTAGTGCCACTGGTCAATAGTCGTTGAGACACGTCACCTTGCTCTTCTTGGGCACTGGTATAATTGATGCCCTTTTGAAACAGGTGGGAACCTCAGACCTCAGACCTCAGAAGTGACAGGTTGAAAATGTCTGTAAAAACTCCAGCCATGCTATATACTAAACCAACAGCTAGAATATTGACAAATCAAATCACCTAAATTTAATTTGTCTAGTTGTAGACAAGGATGCCCATTATCTCCGTTGTTATTCACCCTAGCTATTGAACCACTTGCAGAAAGTGTTAGAGCCCATCCAGAAATCTATGGGTATAATACTAAATATACAGTTAATAAAATGTCTTTATATGCAGATGATGTATTACTATACATTACAAACCCAGAAACTAGTATTCCAAACTTGCTAAATCTTATAACTCAATTTGGCTCATTCTCAGGATATAGAATTAATTGGAACAAAAGTGAAATTATGCCAATAACGGAACTTAACCTACATACATTGCAACAATCTCCTTTTAAAATAGTCTATGAAAAATTTAAATATCTTGGAATTTATGTGACTAAGAAATATACTTCTTTATGTAAATTAAATTTCCCCCCTTTACTTAATAAAGTGCATAAGAATATTCAGTATTGGAAACCACTTCCCATCTCAATGCTCGGTAGAATTAATACCATACAAATGATTTTCCTTCCACAATTACTGTACCTTTTTCAATCAATTCCAATATATCTCCCCCCAATTTTTTTTTTTAAAGTTGATTATATTGTTACAAGTTTTATTTGGGATTATAAAAACCATAGAATAAGTAAAAAACATTTATGTAAATCCAAGATGAATGGAGGATTAGTTTTACCAAATGTTTTATTTTATTTTTGGGCAGTTAATATTAAAAATATGAACTTCTGGTTGGAAGATATGGATCAACAACCAGGCTGGTTAAAGATGGAAAAGGAAGATTGTTTACCTTTTCAAATTGGCTCGATTTTGTTAGCTCCCACAAAAGGTATTTTTCTTTCATTTCAGGAGTTACAACAGAATTATGGATTACATTCAAATATTTTTTTAATGTATTTACAACTTATAGATTATGTTAAATCACACACACAAGAATATAGACCTTGGGAACCAGAGATCCTTGATGAATGTTTGAATAAACATCCTAACACAGATAAATTAATGTCTCACATTTATAATATTCTTTTAGATGGTGAGGGCCCGTCGACGGAACTATATAGACAAGCATGGGAAAATGAACTAGCTCAACCTATAATGAAAGATATATGGGGTGAGTTTACAACATATACATCAATGCTCATTAAATGCCACACTCTTTAATACAATTTAAAGTACCACATAGACTGCATTATTCTAAAACAAAATTAAATAGAATTTTTCCAAATATTTTTCCTATCTGTGACAAATGTCAATATTTAGAAGCTAATCTAACTCACACTTTTGTAAACTGTACAAAAATGAAAAATCTCCGGACGATATTTTTTAAATTATTTCTGAAGCTGTTAATATCCAATTGGATCCTGATCCAAAACTAATATTAGGATTATCAGAACAAAGCCTAAAACTTACAACAAACCAAAGAAATATCCTTGATTATAGTATAATTGTGCAAACATTAATATTAAAATTTTGGAAAAACCCAACAACCGCCACAATTAAAATGTGGATTATGGAGATGTCTGAGACCTCATACGTGGAAAAAATCAGACTTGTCTTAATTGACAAACCAGAATTATTTGCTAGAATATGGTCTCCATTTATTGATTTCCTGAGAGGGTAAATTGGTTCAGCACGGAAACGTGACTGAAATTTGAATCCAGGACTGGATGAATAATCACATACTATAATCTACGGACCTATAATCTCCAAAATTGTGTTTTTGGTAATTTATGTT